>CM076570.1:1437730636-1437828225 GCA_034641835.2 Pinus albicaulis
GAGGACGGGGCCTTTAGGAGGTCACGAGAGTTAGAGTATCTGGATCAGCCAGACCCTCAGCAGCAGTTGAGTCAGTCACAGGGATCCAGTGGGCAAGGATCAGGAGGATCCAGAGGTACATCTATGACGATGTCAGGTTCGTCAGTGGGGAGTGGCTTTCCTTGAGGAGTCGAGAGGGGGTGGAGCTATAGGCACGCGGAAGCGGTCCACGGGCGGTTCACTAGGGAGTCCAGCGATGGACGGTTCACACGATGCCTCGGCATCTGGGTTCAGGTGCAGGCAGGAGGACAACAGACAGACAGTCAGGAGTTCAGGCTCCTGATGATGATGAGGAGGAGGAGTTTCATTCTCCAATGGGAGAAGTATGCTCAGGGAAGAGGAAGCCCAAGTGGCTTCGGGACACCTTGAGAGAGGCCACATCTGTTGCTGGGCCTAAGAGGCCGGTCAGAGAGAGCAGACCACCTAAGAGGTTTTGTAGCTATATGGCAATGGCTACCAACATCCTTGACTCTGAGCCTTCTAGCTATGAGGAGGCAGCTAGCCAGCAGGTCTGGAGAGAGGCCATGCATGAGGAGTATTCTTCTATCATGAAGAATGATGTTTGGGAGGTGGTGCCGAGGCCTGAGGGCAAATCCGTGGTTACTTCCAGATGGCTTTACAAGGTAAAGCATGCTGCAGATGGCAGCATTGAGAAATTCAAAGCGAGGTTTGAGGCTAGAGGGTTCTCCCAGGTAGAGGGAGTTGATTATGAGGAGACCTTCGCTCCCGTGGCTCGATATACTTCGATCCGCTCCATTATATCGATAGCAGCAGAGATGGGTTGGAAGATCCATCAGATGGATGTGAAGACCACATTTCTCAATGGCTTCATACAGGAGGAGGTGTACATTGAGCAGCCACAAGGCTTTGAGGTGCATGGGAAGGAGTCCCATGTGTGCAGACTGAAGAAGGCCCTTTATGGCCTGAAGCAAGCTCCCAGAGCTTGGTACTCCAGGATAGATACACACTTGCAGGGGATGGGTTTCACAAAGAGTGAGGCAGATCCGAACCTTTACTATATTGTGATAGGTGAGGAGCCTCTCATTCTGGTGCTGTATGTGGATGACTTGGTCATTACTGGTGCAGAGAGACTCATAGAGCACTGCAAGAGAGATCTTGCGGCGGAGTTTGAGATGAAGGACATCGGCTTGATGCATTAATTTTTGGGTTTGGAGGTGTGGCAGGAGGAGGGGAATTTCTTCCTGGGGCAGGGGAAGTATATTGTGGACATCCTTGGCAGATTCCACATGGAGGATTGTAAACCCATGTCGACACTGATGATCACCAACTGGAAGAAGCTTCATGCTTCGGATTCCGAGTTGGTGGATCCCACATTGTACAGACAGCTGATTGGTTCCTTGATGTATTTGGTCAACACTAGACCAGATATTTGTTTTGCAGTCAACACGATGAGTCAGCTTATGTGTGAGCCTAGGAAGGTTCACTGGGTGGCTGCAAAACACATTTTGCGGTACTTGCAGGGGACAGTGGATTATGGTCTGGACTACAGGCAGGGGGATGGAGTGAGATTGGAAGGTTACACTGATTCTGATTGGGCAGGTTGTGCTTCTGATAGGAAGAGCACTTCAGGGTGCTGTTTTGGGTTGGGTTCGGCAGTTGTGTCATGGTTCAGCCGAAAGCAGCAGTCAGTAGCATTGAGTTCAGCGGAAGCAGAGTATATGGTAGCCAGTCTAGCTAGTTGTGAGGCCATCTGGCTTCGCAAGATGTTGTTTGGCTTATTTGGTCAGCCGTTGAGACCTTCAGTGATTTACTGTGATAATCAGAGTTGCATTAAACTCACGGAGAATCCAGTATTTCATGACAGGTCAAAGCATATCGGGATCAAATATCACTTCATCAGAGACTATGTTCAGAAAGGAGCCGTGAAGCTTGAGTATATTCCCACTGATGAGCAGGTTGCAGATATTCTTACCAAAGCCTTACCACGGGGCAAGCATGTCTACTTCAGAGACAAGATGGGTGTGGTGAGGAACACCTTCCTCGGTATGAGGGAGTGTTGAAATTTGGTACCGGAGGACAGGTGGTTCCCTAAGGCTTTGATCTTTGGCCTAGGGAAAAGTGTCCAAAAGAATTTAATTTTTTTCCTACGGAGTTTGAGATGAAGGACATCGGCTTGATGCATTACTTTTTGGGTTTGGAGGTGTGGCAGGAGGAGGGGCATTTCTTCCTGGGGCAGGGGAAGTATATTGTGGATATCCTTGGCAGATTCCACATGGAGGATTGTAAACCCATGTCGACATCGATGATCACCAACTGGAAGAAGCTTCATGCTTCGGATTCCGAGTTGGTGGATCCCACATTGTACAGACAGCTGATTGGTTCTTTGATGTATTTGGTCAACACTAGACCAGATATTTGTTTTGCAGTCAACACGATGAGTCAGTTTATGTGTGAGCCTAGGAAGGTTCACTGGGTGGCCGCAAAACACATTTTGCGGTACTTGCAGGGGACAGTGGATTATGGTCTGGACTACAGGCAGGGGGATGGAGTGAGATTGGCAGGTTACACTGATTCTGATTGGGCAGGTTGTGCTTCTGATAGGAAGAGCACTTCAGGGTGTTGTTTTGGGTTGGGTTCGACAGTGGTGTCATGGTTCAGCCGGAAGCAGCAGTCAGTAGCATTGAGTTCAGCGGAAGCAGAGTATATGGCAGCCAGTCTAGCTAGTTGTGAGGCCATCTGGCTTTGCAAGATGTTGTTTGGCTTATTTGGTCAGCCGTTGAGACCTTCAGTGATTTACTGTGATAATCAGAGTTGCATTAAACTCACGGAGAATCCAGTATTTCATGACAAGTCAAAGCATATCGGGATCAAATATCATTTCATCAGAGACTATGTTCAGAAGGGAGCTGTGAAGCTTGAGTATATTCCCACTGATGAGCAGGTTGTAGATATTCTTACCAAAGCCTTACCACGGGGCAAGCATGTCTACTTTAGAGACAAGATGGGTGTGGTGAGGAACACCTTCCTCGGTAAGAGGGAGTGTTGAAATTTGGTTACCGGAGGACAGGTGGTTCCCTAAGGCTTTGATCTTTGGCCTAGGGAAAAGTGTCCAAAAAGAATTTAATTTTTCTCCTAAAGTGACTTTATAATTTTATAAAGTCAAATCTAATTTAAAAGTGACTTTAAGTGATAAAGTTACTAAAGTCTAATTTTAAAGTGACTTTAATAAAGTCAATGCAAAATTAGAAAGGAAAAGTGACTTTGGAAATAAATGACTAAGTGGTCTTTATTAAAGTGGGGTGAATTAAAAAATAGAAAGTGAGATTTAAATGAGCATTTAATCTCAGCCCTAGATTTAAATTTGTTTCAGCCATTGGATTTAGGGATTCCCCAAAAGTCACTTAGGGTTAGGTTAAAGGAGGAAAAGGAGGAAAAGGTCATTCATTCTTTCATGAGCAGATTGGGAGAAGGAGAGAAAGAGAGCTGGAGATTTTTCTAAGCAGTGAGAAGGAGGAGGGCAGCAGTGAAGAGATTTCAGCAAAGGTACAGCAGCATTTATTGGCACACATACCGAGGCAGAAAATTCGTACAGCAAAGGAGAGGCAGTGTTTCCAAGTGAGGAGGCACAGAAATCGAGGAAGAGGGTACACCAGCAAGCACACACTCCAAGGCACAAAAATCAGGCACGTTTTTCGAGGAAGAGGGTGGCTATCATTTCTGGCACAAAAACCGAGGAAGAGGACAACAGCTACAGCTTTGATTTTTGGCACGAATTTCGAGAGAGGGTGCTGTACGAAATCCGTACAGTCCGTACAGCAAAGTATGACTGTTCCGGCACGCTTCTCGAGGTGGCCGTACAACATTTAATGCTGTCCTAAGGTGCTGTAAATTTTTTGTTTTCTGTTGTTGCTGATTTGGCACAATTTCCGAGGCGGTGTGCAAGCACGGAAATCGAGATAAGTCTGTAAATTGGTTGCTGGAATTTTTTCTGAGTTTTTCCTGTTTCACTGTAAAAAGCAATATTCAGAAAATAAAAGAGAAGCTTTCGAACTGGTTTTCCCCAAGAGTTGTAGGGGGTTTTTCCAGGGTCATGTTGACCAAAAATCTCAGTGTTTAAATGTGTTGAATGGCTGTTTTAAGCTTGTTGATTTTTATTTCTGCATTTTCCAGCATTCTGTAAATTTTCCAGAATTTGTGTTTTCAGCAAAAAAATATTTTTCTGTTGTTGAATGTAAGGATATGGGAAAGGGCATTTAACTAAAAGGAGAAATAAGGTGAAACTGAAAACCGGGGTGGGAAACAAGAAATTTCTACAAGAGTGAGGTGGGCTTAAAAGGTATAAGAATCCACCCTTCAAAGGACTTGAGAGGAAAACGGTAAAGAGAAGGAAATTGAAACAAAAATCATGCCCCGAGCTTGATTAAGGTGATATTGTAAGTCATGATATGAGTACCATTAAAGATAAATTGAGACATATCTTATAAACCACCCGCATTCCGAAAACAACGATAACAAGAAGAAAAATATGAGTGAAATGAGCATTAAACTGAACAAATGCAAAAAAAACATACATGCTGTTCATCATTCTAGTAGGAATCCATTCTCGCAACAAACAAACGTTGTATTATTCTTCAAAATGGCTCTTCAGATATACATTAAGAGCAAACTTCAAAACTACATTATATTATTCTTCAAAATGGGTCTTCAGATATACATTAAGAGCAATCTCAAAACTACAAAATATGTTATGCAGACTACACACTTCCACTGTCAGAAAATTCAGAACCTTTACTTTGTCTGCGGTTTGGCCTTTTATAGTTGTTTACATGGACAGCGAGACCATATATTTCTTCAAACAAAATATTCCCTGCTGATATTATAGTTTCCCATCTAAATAAAAAATGATGAGGCATAACGACATCTCATCCGGAATGGTATGGTTCAACACAGACTATAACCAAAATAATAACAGAAAATATGAAATATAGAGAGTGCATAGGGTGAAATCTGTGAAATCGAGATTTCACCCATTTTTACATTACATAGAAAATGAAAAATCAAAAGTTAAAAACAGGCTGCATGGGCCAAGTAGTGATATGCATCATTTGGTACGTCGAGGAGTGCCCGAGCCTTCTGGATGGCGTGGACAGACTGAAGATGAAGAGGATCCATGTGGACGAGGCGGAGGAGGTGGCAGCTGCTGTGAAGTAGAGGAAATTGGAGGATTCACTTACTCGTAACACTTTTGCCACAAAACTTCCCCAGTTGTTGGTGCTGTGTTGTAGGTCTCAAACATACACTGCAACTGTGTAAGCTTCGTATAATCCATGCGGACAACAAAGAATTTCTTAACCTGACAAAGGAGGAAAAATTCATTGCGCAGTGCAGCTATTATGGTCTCTGCCTTAAGCCGAGAGGTTTTCTCTAACGATATGTCCACATGATATGTCTGCTTTGCACATGATTTTTGTCATTTTCTGATCATAGGCTGTTAGGGGAAAAAGGGCGCCTGTCTGTGGTTCCCAACATGGCAAGAGGCCAGCTTCTACCAGCACGCGCCACTCCTGAACCAACTTCTCCACTCCCTTTGATACCAGCGCTAAAAACCCCAACGTGTTCACGCGTGCGTTTTCTCTTTCAATCATCCTGCTGACATCCATGATCGTCCTGAAATGGTCGAGCACTCCCTGTGTATGCAATTCTTCAGGGGAGAGCTCATTGAGGTACCTGATGTACTTCTTTGCTATTGATGCCTTTTCTTCTCCTTCCCTACATCCAACCTCCAATTGGGCCTTGAACTCGTGAATTGCGATCTTCTTGTCATTAACCAATACAAGAAGGTTCCAATGCTGCTTAACCTCTGCTATGATTTCCCCCAGACAAGTCGCCTTGCTTCTACGAGCGACATGTTACCTTTGATCTGCCCTTTTAAGTCTCTGATAGACTTGTCATGCTCCTGAGCTTCCTTACGGAGGTTCTCAAACTCTTTTTGTAGGGATGAAATCGTCCTCTGATTTGCTGCTTGTGCAGCCTGGGACTCGTCTAAGAGCCAAGAAATTGAGCGGTCTTTTCTTCTGACATCCTTAAATCAGATAGGGCCTTGGTGAGCTGCTCTGGTAGTCTCGGGATCTCTTGATATGGGAACCACGCATGTATGCCCGTCCCATTTGAGTTGCAGTTCTGACAACCTCTCCCTAAGCTCGACAATCTCTTTATCCTTCTAGACATTCTCTTCCTGCTGTTGAGCAAGGGAGTCAGCGAGAACTGTCTTTTCCTTTTCTACCTAGACGAGTTCCTCTGTCTGAATATGTTCAACACGAGGCATGTTCAGCTTTCTCCTCAACTCCTGTACTTCCAAGTTTGATTTGGTAAGAAGAGCTTGCAGTGCTGCATTGGTATCAACCCCCTTTCCTCTTATCATTTTCTTGGTGTTCTCCAGCTGGGTAGCGATGGCCTTAGCGCTGATCCTTTCTCTTCGTTGATTTTCCTTTATTTGCTTTATCTTCTTTCGAGCTTCTGTAGGGCAACTGTATGCTTCACTACCTTGGTTCATAGCATATCCCCAATACACTGGTGCAAATCCAGCTTGTCTATCAGGGGAATGTTGCCCAGATTAAAAATGATCTCCAGAGCCCTATATTGGGATCCAGAAGGTGATGGTTGCAAATCCGACTGTTAGATGCTCAATATGCGCTGTTCTTTATCCATATCCAGCACAGAGGAAAGCCTAGAATGGTGTTTATCCATGAAATGAGAAAGTTCGGCCCTCAACCTTTCCCTTGCGAACTTGTCTCTAGTCTAATCTCATCCCTTGCTTCCCGTCTGTCCAGTGTGACTGCTTGTGAAAGTTCTGAGGGGGCTGAAGACGAAGTAGAGTCGAAAGAGAGTAGAAAACCTGGCTTATCTTTGTCAGGACCCTTAAGCACGGGGACCTCGTCATCAACATCCATAACCTCTTGACTTCTCGAGGGGTCCCCCTGTTCCTGCCCTTCTGCCTCAACAGGCACATTATCTCCTTTTCCTTCGGCAGCTGAGGATTCGGCCTCCATCTGTGCATCCAAAGGCCACGCATCAATGTTAGCTTTCCATTCAATGAAGGGCCTAGGTTCATGCGTATAAGCTGTTGATTTTATTTTCTTCTTCTTGTTGGTGAGGAAACCCTTAGGGTCATAGTGCCAGATGTCTCCTTGAGGGAGGTTCATCTCCCGCAACATTTTTTCCACAGTGCGGAGGGCATGTCTTGAACTAATGGTGAAAGAGCCAATTGAATTTGGGAGTTTGAAGATGTGTCCCTTCTTCGTTGGCACGAAGTGGACCTGGTCAGCCTTCAAGACCTGTCGGATAAATTCGAGGGAAAAGACCCGCATGGATGGGAACATCGGAACGTGGTAAGAAGGCACCTCTGCACCGTAGACCCTTTTCTTGGTGTGGTCATCAAACAGGTACCAATCACCTGTGCAGTTCGTCTCGCTGAACTGGAGCCAATCCTTTTGCTGAGGAAAGATTCTGGGCGGGGGGCTATCGTGTATGATGGCATAGGCTATGGGCATGAAATCATTAACGAATTTCGCATACCCCTTCGCCTCTGGCTGCTGGTGAATTGCTGGAGTCCACTCGAAAACGGATCTGGGTTGGGCATTTCTCCTCGAGAATCTGTTTAGGCCTAGACCTTCAAACTTATCTGCGTGCTCAAATAAGAAAAGGTAAAAAACAAGGGAACAATATTTGAAAGAACTGGAGGAGAACATCTCTTGAAACTGAGCCCTGATAGTCGAGGCTAGAAAGGAGGGGATATCCAAAAGGATCTTTGCCTGCATCATGAGCCATATGAAAGCTAAACCCGTCTTAGTCACCTGCTCCACCTCCTCAAACCCAACATTCCTGAGATGACCGCTAGGATGGGCTGTACATTGCTTCGGAAAGTTGACAAGGGAATAGAATCTGTGTAAGGGAAAGATGACAAGTGCGAGTCAGAGAGAAGACTGAGGAAACCACTTTGTTTTTCCCAAGTTTGTTTTGAAAAATGGCAGGAGAGGGAGACCTCAGAGAACACAACACAATCCTGAGAGGGAGGGTAACAAAGGGCTTTCCTTATGAGCTGGGGGGTGATCTGGAGGATCTTGGTTCCCAGGTGGAATGAAAAATGACCCTGCACTTGATGTAGGCCTCCCCAAGCCAGCTAATGAATTCTTGGAAAGGGTGTGTCATTGGGACGATTTGATAGTATAGACCTGACTCAACATCCTAAATATGTCCTCACCTCTTCGCTGGTAGTCGAAGAGCTTGGCTTTCGTGCGGGCCACATTAAAGGGGTAGATTGGGTCACAGAGTTGGGCGTGAGGGTCAGTGAGGGGTTCGAGTCTAGGAGCAGTCCTGACCTCGCGGGCTTGGGGGGTTTCAGGCGCAGATTGTTTCGATTTGTCCATGACACTTCGAAATAAAAACAAAAGGGAAATAACGAAATGGAAATACGACGAAATACTTGAAATAGTGGTGAGGTAGCAAAGGGGAAAATGACGCGGGAGTGAAAGCGACCTGTACTCGAGTTTTAACCTGCTTGAGCTAAAAACCGGAAAATAACCAGTAACATTGCACAATTAAGAGTAAAACATGCTACAACAGGTAGGGTTTTACTGAGTAATCGAGGAAGGGTGACACTTGTAGGGCTGACGTCATAAGGACGTCGACAATGAGACACGTGGCATCGGGTGATTGGCTGGCGGCAATCGGGTAGGTGGGAGCCACGTGCCGATTAAGGCAGGTACCGACCTTCTACCACCTCCTAGACTTACCTTACCAAGCATTTACCTGGGCCAGTTGTCAATCGTGGTGGGCCCTCTCAAGTTTCGGCGGAGGGAGTCAGGGCCTCCTTCCCCTTTTCTTTGCCCCACGAAACCCTTCTGATTGGCTCGGAGGAGGGATGAGGTCACCTCCTCTAGGGGGTCGACTTCGACGATCGTAACGTCTATTGGATGCCGACGAAATGGTGTTGGCCGCAAGCTCTTGGTGCATGGTTCCGCAGCCGAACTGTGAGCGCTGTCTTAATGTATAATATATATGATATTTGATAACACCGCACCTGTTTTTTTGAAGCCACTTCCATTATCTTTACTATCCGCCGTCCTCTTAACCTGTGTTTTTCCTTTCATTTACTTGACAGCTCCTTCTCTTTGATCGGTGGGGTTACTAACCAACATAGACAACCTGTTAGATACCAAGCATTGGTAGCGCAAGTTGAAGAACCCTCTAGCTTTCAGGAGGCTGTACAACATCAATTAACTTGCCACCCTATTGGATTTATCAGCTATGGTGAAAGAAGTTTGAAAATCACCTTACTAGCAAGAAGGCTAAGTCACCTGACACAGGGACACGGGACACGATGGACACGCGGATTCGAGTGTCAGACACAGACGCGGACATGGACATGGTGACCCCCCAAAATAAGACACGTTCGAACACGTTATATATATATATATATATATATTAAAAATTAGATATTTCTTACACAAATTCATACAAATTCATTGATTCAAACATATATCTTCATCTAAATGTAAGTTTTACAAAGATACATCATACAATCATACAAAGTAATAGACATATTCATCAATGATCAAATAGGAGAAAGACGAGATACTGTAGTTTTCTCTTGAAGTCATCAAAATCAAAATGTGTTACATAAGTACTAGGTAGTACAATGCCAATGGCAAATGGAAATAGCAAATACAAAAGAACTGCAAGTTTACACGACTACAAGCCTCAAGGTAGTGTCGCAGTAGGTAGCTCATGACTCATGACTCATCAATCCTCATCATCATAATTAGCATCACTGTTCTCATCATGATCATTGTGCTCACCACTGCTCTCCTCTGCTGCATCCTCCTCCTCTGTATCCAATGTCATCTCTGCATCTGATGGTGTGGAGGATGACCCCTTTATTGTATTGCCATCATCAAATGTGACAGGCTCTAGCACTGGCTCATTGAGATCCAAGTTGGCCAATGCCAACTCAACACTGCTGTTCAGACCCATATCGTCAGGAAAGATATCCCACATCTTTGTCTTTCCTTTCAACCAATCCTCCCTCTGCCTGTAAATAAGACGAAGGTTGGTGTGCACATACACCATTGTCTCTGCCCTAGACTGCTCATGCCTGCAATTTTTCACACTATACAAATTCTGATATGTGCTCCAATTCCTCTCGCGACAAGAGGATGAAGTCACTTGAGAGAGGAGCCTCATGGCTAATTGCTATAGAGGAGGGCTTGTCGCCCCATGAGTTGCCCACCAAGAATAAGGCTTCTTAGCCCCCTTGTCTCTAATCACATCATAGCCTGCAAATCACCTTGTGCTAGTGGAAAACTTTGCAAAGGTATCCTCGACCTCATCAAGGGATTCACTATCTTGAAAAATCCTCCTGAATGCATCTTTCCTCCCTGTGAGATTTCACCATCCATGTGAGGAGGGAATCTGCGGAAGGTCCTCCATTTAGCCACTCAAGGCTGTAGTATTTTGGGTTCAAGGAGTGATCCAAACAATGTAAAGGTGTGCAATTCTTGTCCCATCTGTTCACAAGAATATCCTGTATGTTGGTGAAGAAGGCCTCTGGTGATGTCTCATAGTCGGGGCACTGACTATGTAAAATAATCTTCCTCACAGACTCAATCATGGAATCCCATCCCTCATAAACCTCTCCTAGGATGGGTTGGTCTGTATTTGCAAATCGAAGCAAGGAAATGATAGGGTCCATGATTTGAATAAGTAGATCTACCCTCTCTCACCAGACATCATCCAACACTGTGTCCTTCACTCTTTTTGAGGCTGCTTGTCTTTCTCCAAAAAGACAAAAACTCTAAAATAACCATGGCCCCAAGAGCAGTCTTGACCTCCCTTGACCTCTTTAACATGATGAATGAAGAGGCAAACCGTGTGTCCACAATATTCAACAATGATAGATTGGTGTACTCCTTGTAGATAGTGAGGGAATTTGTATGGTTTTGTACAAATTTGCGGATATGCCATGCCTTCTCAATAATGCTTCCAATCCAAAGCACATCAGAGGCAATAATCTTCAGTGCTAAGTTCAATGAATGGACAATGCAAGGTGTCCAAAATATTTGTGCATATTTAGCTTCCACAATCATGCCAACAACCTTGCAAACAGGTGCATTATCTGTAATGATTTGCACATAAGAATCAACACCTACATCTTCAATAACTCTAATAAATAACTCACCCATATATTGTGCATTCTTGTATTGTCCAAGTGCATCCACTGATTTCAAGAAACTAGACCATTCAAGGAAGACACCATGGAGTTGATGAGTGGGTGGCGTGCTGGATTTGTCCATCCATCAGAAACAATGCTAACCCTAGATGTTGGCCATGTTGATTTAATAGGCTCAAGCATTTTGTCCACCTCTTTCTTTGCCTTTGTCAACAATGTGGTTTTAAGTTTCTCAGACCGAGGAGGCACATACCCTGATGGAGCTGTTTGAGTTAGAGCTCGACACATCTCAATAAATAGAGGTGAACATGCAACATTGAAGGATATGAAGTTCTGATAGAAAAAAATGCAACGGGTGAGATCAAGCTCTTCCCGCTTCTCTTTCTGGAAAATTTTGTCCATAGGACCAAGTGCAGTTGCCTTTCTTTTTGCTGCTTGTCCCCCATTAGAACTCTCAAATGGTAACTTGTTGCTGCTTTTCCTCAAGAATGGAAGGGGGTCATCATTCTTGTTTTGTTTTGTTTTTGATGCCACATTTGCCGCACCAACAAATGCCTCTCCCTCCATTTCCTTCCTCTTTGCTAATGGCAGCTGTGTACAAGCTGAAATGCCACAACTTGGCAAAGCCAAAAAATGAGCTTTCACACGGTAATATGTGCTCATGAAATGGCTGTGGCAAAAACTGCATTTCCAAGCAACATTGCCTCCTCCCTTTGCCTTGCTATCTGGCCCTGGCTCTCTTGTCACATATTTCCACAATGGATATTTGGGGTCTTGAGTTTGTTTTCCCTGAACATTTGAAGCTGCTGTTGCAGCTCCACTTCCAATAGATGGAATACTTGCAGACCCTGATGAAATAAGGACAAGAGGGGCATCTCCAATGGGGACCTTCTTCCCCTCTTTTTGCCCCTTCCTTGCTGCCCTTGATTGAGCCATGAATGCTGCAAAAAATAAACAAAAATAATCCAATTTGTAAAACATATGGACATGCTAACCAAATGCAAAAAAATAGAGAGACAATGCACTTACCGGTTGCTTGAATCTCCTTGAAAATGCTCCCTTGCTCCTTGCTCAACTCACACACTATCAAAAGTGAAAAAACAAGTGAGAAATCAGAATTTTATAATAGTTCAGACGCTTTTCCGCGTTGTACGAGTTTGTCATATTGGGATTCAATCGTGTCTGTACAGGACATGATTGGGACTTGTCGTGTCCTGTACGGACACGATCGAATCCGGTCAAATGGAGTCGAATCCCCAATCCGGTCAAATGGAGTCAAATCCCCATGAATCATGTCCGATTCGACCGATTCGGGACACATGGAGGGTGGAAGACGAATCCTGTTTCATAGCAAGAAGGTTTTGGAATTAAAGCAAAGTCACTGTCTGAGATCAAATTCATTGTCAAAGCGTCCATGATGAACAAAGGTTTAAAGCCTCCTTAGTTAAGATATATAATTTGAAGGAACCTTCACTACATGCAGGAGTTCATCATTTAAGGGTTGAATAAGTAGTCTAATCTTAAGGTGTCATATTGAAGTAAATCACAGATCAAATAAGCAATCTCAAGTAATCTACCACTTTGAAAGCAATTCAAATCACAGGAGGCTTCAATGGAAGGGTATCAGCCTAATGATATTCATGCTACAAGAACAGTGGCAGTCGTCCTACACTTGAAGAGTAGTTTGAAGTTTAAATCACTTCTATGAGGTGATCCAAATCTGGTCCAAAATTCTGAGCACTATTGTGAGCTTTATTCGAGATCTAAAGCATACATTTGAGAACTATGAAAGGGATCTGAAATCTGACAAGCCTTACTCTTTGAGGATCTGAATTGATAGTCTGAGCCTATTCTCTCTGTGACCAACACAAGGAACCAGTTGAAAGAAATCAAGTAAGTATTGTCACTGTTCCTTAACAAGATGCACATGCAACAAGTCTAATGAGCTATCAAATCAAAGGTATATAAACACAAGGTACGTATATTCATGAGATTTTAGATTTTCAATATATCTAATCTTTAGATGGTCCATATAATTCTCGTTTACAGTTAGTCTAGGATAAAGAATGTAATCCCTAGATGACATACTATAACCTTAATCCTTATCTTCTAGGTTTTATAAGTAATCTAGGATGTCAAGTAAAATCTTAGCATTGATTGGAAGAAAAGATAATTTGATTTTTATATATAAGGTTTATACTAGGAATCCATCCTCCATTGTTACATAGAAAATCTGGATTGAGAAATTAAAATCATGTTCTTGGTATCACATGTTTTGCTTGAAAGTATTTATTACAGGGACAAAATATCATAGCTTAATACAAAGAGAGTAGTTCAAGGAATCCCTACAAGGTTTGTTAAGGAACATTTCTAGGTATGTCTTGGACTATACACTTTATGAAATTCTCTTAATATAAAATGTACGTTCATCGTCTAATGAAATTTGCGTTACATTACTAACATTGCTGTGTCTAGCTGTTTTGAATCATAAAGATTCTTGATTGGGTGATTCATCATTAGATAAATCTACCCTCCTCATATCTTTGATTATTCTTGTGGTACTCTAAAAAGGTTCTCTGTAAAACCCTAACTTAAGGGTATGTCGATGATAATGTGCGAAACCCTAGTCTACTTGGGTTATTGATGAAGTCTAAAGAAAATGTTTGATGTTTGAAGCGTTGATGATGTCATGTTTGGGCTTTTGATATGGTTATGGAAATCCTAATCTATTAGGGTTGAATGGTGATGTCTGAAATCCAAAACCTTTGAGGTTTTGGTAAAATAAGGGTTGCTGTGAAACCCTAGATCTTTAGGGTTTGGTAGGGTTTATGAGCAAGATCCTTATGACTTAGGAATGAATCCCTAAGTATATGTTTGTTCGTCTGATCAAGTTTGTTATAAGTCTAACTTTAATGTTTTTGTGTGTTGACCTATTGATGATAGTCATAAGTCCTAAGGTTTTGCCCTAGTCAAAGTCTAATGTTCTAGAATGATAATGTTTGTGAATTCTAGGGTTTTGTAGCTAAACCTTAGTAGAAGTTCTCAAATATATGAGGATATTGTTTCAAATGTGACAATTTGGAATCTATGAAATTGTATTGTGATTATTGAGGATTAGAAAATGAAAATCTAGGGTTTTCAACAAACCCTAGTAGAAGCTAGTCATACTGTGAATTGAGTTGTGACTGACTTTAATTGTTGAAAACCATGTATGGAATCTAGGGTTTGTATGAAATCCTAGTAGAAATTCTAATGTATGAATTCTAGAAGTTGTTAGATGCACTGTACTTGTTGCTTTGAGATATCTCTGAAGGAAATTTTGTGGCTCTAGATATAAAAAGATTGATGTTGACATGATTTAGGGTTTGTATCAAATCCTGGGCAAGAAGTTTGAAATATAGAAGTATGTGTTTCTTGTTGATTATCTTCAAGTATGCTTCCATCATTGTATGATTTTGATATGGCTAACTTCCTTCTATAGATTTGGTGGTACTTGCTATCTAAGTTGTGCAGGTACGTAATCTTCAGATGGTGAAGATGTCGGTAAGTAAAATTGATATGATAAGCATGATGAAGGAAGCTATATGAATGTCGGAATGACTCCGATAAGAAGGATGGAAGTCATGAAAGATTCTCCAATGTCTTGAGAAGAAATTGATCTCCCTAAGATTAAGAGGGAGGCTGGATAGAAGAAATATCCCTAATTAAGAGGGAGGGCATGTCATGGTCATAAAGGAACACTTGAATGAAGAATAAATGGAGAATGCGTTTTTGAAGGGCTGCTGAAAGCAAGCTCTGATTGAAGAAAATGTTGTTGCATGTGAAGTAGGAAAGGAAGAAGTATGATTAAGGAATCTTCTTCAGTTAAAATTCCTACTGTGATAAATTAGGAAGCAACATCAAGTTGCCTAATAGACCCTAGAGGTTTGTATTTACTTATGTACATTTGAAAGTTTGTTACTGAATGGGGTTGTATCTATACAGTGAAATATCTCGAAGGTTTGATAGTATGCTGTACGTACTTGTTATTGATCAGCTGCATCGAGAGAGATTTGTTGCCTTTGATTTGTTTGATCAAGGAGGAGTTTCTACTGATTGGAATAATCGAGAGTGTTGAGGCTTTGTGAGTGAAACATTGCCTGGAAGGACATTAGGCCGACACTATGTGTTGATGTCTGGATCTGGAAGTAGGGAGGGTGGCGTTGGTCATAGAGCTCTGACCTTGGATACACACCTGGATCCCTTGGTTGATGGTTAGCAAGTAACCCTGATGGTACCTAAAGTGGCTGAAAGATTTAGTCCATCTTAGTCCCACCCAGATAGATTGTCAGGAATGTGGTCCATTGCATTGTGGTGCCTAAACTGTTGAGAGACCTTGGATAGATTGCCCTAGTCAGGAATCTAGTCCATGGCATTGCCGTGCCTTTTCTATTGAAAGAACTTGGATAGATTTCCCTAGTCAGGAATCTAGTCCATGGCATTGCGGTGCCTAAATTCTTCGTAGATAATGTGTTTTGAGATCTTCCATGTACCTCTATAGATATATGTAAGTATGAATTCCTTCCTAGTTAAGAGTGAGTGTTGAAGAATGTAACTAGGTTTGGTCTTCATAATTGTGCTTGAGTTAAAATGAAATATATTTATCAAATGAAGGAAAAAGAAAAAGGTCAAGCCTCCATTGCAGGCTTTATGATTTTTATTCAAGTAAAAAAATCAATTTTGTTTGGTCAAAAGACTCCTCCATCAAGTCTCCTTGCAAGTCGACCTTCAAATTAATTTTCAACAAGTCGACTTCACTAATTGGACTCATGTCGATTCATTACAGAGGGAAACAACTATATATAGGCGTGTAAGCTTCGGTCAAAATGGCAGACAAGAGTTCGGTGCAAATTTTAGAGAGAAGTTTGGATATTATAGAGATGAATTTGGTGCAAATTTCAGAGAGAAGTTTGGATATTATACAGATGAATTCGGTGCATATTTCAGAGAGAAGTTCAGATATTACAAAGATGAATTCGGTACATTGTAGAGATAAGATTTTTGTACATTTTAGAGATGGAGTTCGGCATATCACAGAGCACAAGTTCGGTGCAAACACAGTGAAAGGAAATCAGATGAGAAGTATATACTATATATATGACTACAGGCCAAGCTAACACAAAACCAAAGACCGAAGACAGGGATGTCATTACAGGACCAAGGCATAATTTTGTTACAGGATTGGGTTATCATATGTATGCTACCTATATAGAACCGAAATCATGAAGCCTATTGCAAGACTGTGTCATTACATAGAGGACAAAAGTATGACTGATGCATCACACCAAAATTTGTCAAGGATTATCTCATTGTTGCAAGAAAGATGTGTTGAGTACAAATTGAAGAATGAAATACTATACACAGGGCTCAAAACTGAAGAAGAATAAACAAGGATGACTTGATGGTGGGAGTCTCTAGTCTAGGTTGTGAGGGTCTTGGTCGTGTCATCTTGTTTCGAATCTACTGAAGGAAGAATTTCTGACCGAGTTTTCCCCTAGAGTGGGTTTTTGCCTTGGCTACATGCCTACATCTCATGTCCTCCTTTATCGATTAACATTAGGCTTGATGATAAGAACTAAATAAATCTAAGGAAGAAAAACTAATAATAAAACATCACAAGCTAATGTCATAATAAGAGAAATCAATTAACTTTCCATCCTATTGGATTTCAAAACAACCATAAAGATACTCAAATACATAGAATAGTTACAAGAAAATGCATGAATGAATCCTTTATTGTTCCACAATGGCATCTCCAAAACAAGAGAAAGTCTCGATAAGCAAATTCTGCAGAAAAGATCACATCTCCACAAGAAACAAGTCTATTTTAACTTGGCCGAAATCTCTTAGAGAGGTTGAATTGATCCACAAGTGATGATGAGAATACAAATGAGGTGACCTCTATTTATATGAGGTCTACCTCTAGCAATTTATGACTATTGAAACCCCTAAATCAAGTTTGACATAAGAAAACCTTGGGTTACAAGCCAACCCACTAGCTAAGTGACAAAATAACCAATAAGTGCCCAATGTGTGAGTGATAGCCTCTAATAATGTTGACATCATATGCCCTTTTAGGGCTCCAAATGCCATGCCAATGTGTGATAAGGTGTGAAAAAGTGTCAAAGTTCCCGAATCATCCAAAAGTTGAGGAAATGCTATCAAATCCACCTCAAATCCTCCTCTAGGGTCCCAAGTCCAGCTAGGGTGACATCATGTCTGCTCCATGGGTCTCCAATTGTCAAAATGAGGCCTCTTCTCTCCAGTGTTAGGGCTTCTGCAGGTGCAATTAGCCCTCCCAAGTCTCTCAATAGGGGACCATCCTCATTTGGACTTTGAATCAAGTCTTGCCCATCAGGCTGTGTTAAGGCCAACCTGGGGGCATCTTAGGTCCAATGATGTCATCATGAAGAAATCCTCTATGCTAGGTTAAAGTAGAACAACGTCCTAGGTTCTGAAGGTACTTTGGGGTATGTAACATCTGTTGATATTGTTAGGAGGCTCAATTGACTCAACGCTGCATCTCTTAAGCCATATATCTCTTTGAAAGGGTCTAGGTACTTGTGGAGTGGGTGCCGTCAATTTTGGTTTTCTTTGGGCCCTAGATTTGGTCTAAGGCTAATTACCCATAAACACACACTAGGAACCCTCAACCTTTTAGCACTTTGCACAACTAAAATCTTCAGCAGTGAAATCAATTTAGTGCACAGAGATTTGAGCCCAAAGCTCGATTAATTTATTAATCCACCAATAAAAGAATCATGGGGTTCCCGTACCAGGGATCATGGCCCTTGATCACTAGTACAAATAATATACATAATATACAAATTATTGATTTATGGTCGCAGAGGATGTGCTCTAAGCCTCAACTTTTTCAGGGAGGCTACGACACATGTATTTCATAATACCCATAAATCGTTTTGGGAAATTACACCTAGAGGAGGTTTAATTAAAAATTATTAGTTATTTTTAATGAATGCCTAAGTTTAAACTTCATAAATTAAAATAATTAAAGTGAATTAATTAAACTGGGTGTGAAACTTCTAGAAAAAGACAGAGATCAAGTCAATATCATCTGAGCCACTTATTAGAATCTAATTTGGGCCATTGATTTGTCAACGAGAAGATTATAAGAAGGACTTCGATGGGTATTTAGAAGACACATCAAGTGAGATGAAGAGATCGATTTCTCAAGTGAGCAGTGCAATAGTTGCTGTAGAGATCATCGAGGAGATTTCTTGCAGTGAGGGGCAGAGATAGTTTTCCGGTTGGAGATTTCCTGAGCCCGGGATACAGTGCAAAGAAGGTAGAGAGAGATCTAGAAGAGGCAGCATAAGAGCCACATTGGGTAGCGCAGAGCCACGCTGAGCCTGTGAGGAGATCCACGAATTCGTTGAGGGTTAGATTAGATCCAATGCCGGGAGCCAGGGTGTGATACCGGAGGGGCAGAAAATCGAGCATCCTACCAACAGATTGATGAGTCAGAGGGAGTGACGTAGTCCCTATCAATTGTGACACAGATCTGCGTAGTGACTGCGCAGAGACAACACAAAGGTGTGAAAATTACGCTACTTGGAATCCTATTGCAGCAACTGATGATAATTCTTCTACTTGTTAATTACTTAAACAAGTTATTTACTGTTTTCTACGGTAAATATTGAAACCCACACACTACAACCTTCACAAAATTAAACTGCGGAAAATAAATAAGTGCGGAAACAAGATTTGAGCAAGAATAAACAATAGACACAAAACACCGTTATTTTTGGACTAATGTCCCTAGAAAAACCCAATGCGGGAAACCGGTGCAACAACTAAGGGTTTGTATTATTATGCAAAAGATCTGGATACAATCTGTGA
Source organism: Pinus albicaulis (assembly GCA_034641835.2). Classification (NCBI taxonomy): domain Eukaryota; kingdom Viridiplantae; phylum Streptophyta; class Pinopsida; order Pinales; family Pinaceae; genus Pinus; species Pinus albicaulis. Next base: position 1,437,749,763 of record CM076570.1, read on the forward strand.
TGCCTTACTAGCTATCCACAAAGAGAATCTGTCTGGCAAAGCGCTTGTGAGGATTACCTCACACTGACACTGGAAAATCTGAACTGGCCAAACACTGAGCTGATGAGCCCTACACTGCCTCTGCGCAATCTCTGTGCAGTCTCCGCGTCACTTTGCGTGGGGACTGCGTCACCTCTCCTTACTAGCTCTTCTGCTGGTAGCATACTGATCTTTGGCCGCTCCGATCTCATACCCCGACACTCCGACACTAGATCTATTTGATCCTCAGCTGAATCACGGATCTTGCGCTGCCTCTGCTGGCTCTGCGTAGCTGCTACGCTGCCTCTCTACATACTGCTCTTTGTCTCCTCTATGATGTATTCCAGACTCAGAAGAATCTCCAACTAGATCTATCACTGCCCCTCTCTGCAAGAATCTTCTTGATCTAACTTCTCCTGAGCACTGCTCACTTGAGAAATTCAATATCTAGACTTTGTCTCTCGGTGTATTCGATGTGTTTTCCAAATGCCCCATCAAGTCCTTGTTATAATCTTCTCGTTGAGACTTCAATGGCCGAGATTAAATCGTTAATCAACAACTAAGATTAACTTGACTTGATCTCTATCTTTTCTAGAAGATTCACAGTCTATTTTAATTAATATCCTTTAATTATTTTAATTTCCTAAGTTTAGACTTAGGGTCCCATTAAAAATAATTAATTATTTCGATAAAACATAATCTTAGTGGAATTTCCAAAAACCCTTTATGGGTTCTTTGGAATACATGTGCCTAAGCCTCTCTGCAAATTTTGACACTTAGAGCACATCTGATGCTACCACAAATCAACAAGAGGTAGATTGGGGCTAGCCATTTCGGGGCTGGATCAGTGTCGGATCGCCAGAGATAGTGTGAGGTATTTCTTACTAATTTTTTGCCAGTCAGATTCTTTGTATTGGATAGTCAGTAAGACATCCAAGATTGTATTCAAAAGTACTGTGTAATAATACAAACCCTCAGCTGCTACACTGGTTTTCCCACATTGGGTTTTTCCGAGGACTTAGCCCAAAAATAATGGTGTCAATTGTGTGTGTTTATTTTTTCTTACTCAGTTCTTGTTTTCGCATGTAATTTAGTTAGTGAAGGATGCAATTGTATTTACTTCAATATTTACAGTTTAACACAGTAAATAACTTGCATGGAATTAACAAGTAGGAGAAGTAATATCAGATTGCTGCAGTAGGGATTCAGGATCACCAATTTTCACACAAATTAGGGCTTGTGATCTGCTCCTTCAGATCTACAATTTGCCCAATAAGAAGACGAACATATCATAAATTGCTAGAGAAGTCCTTCTCCTTGAACCCTTTCAGTGCACATTTTCCCTGACACCTGGCAACTTCCTTTGCCTCCTTTGACTAGAAAGAAATACCTCCTTATACTCCTCTGTCCAACAACTGCTCACAAGGTTTTGACCCATCAAATACACTGCATATTCGACCTTCAGAACATCATCTACTCACAGTGGCTTTGTCCATTAGGCATACTGCATATTAGCCTCGAACACATGCTAGTCACAACTCCGTTTGTGAATAGACTTCGAGAGTTTTGTCTCTACAATCACCTACAACGAATTAGCCTTTATAACCTTTGTTGGCCTCCACTCAGGCCTGAAGCTTCTCGATCTTGTTCCACTAGCCTCCGCAGGCCTCTCGACCCTCTGTTGCTCTCCAAACGATCTCTTTTGCCCAGCTACAACTCTATCTCTCTTTTGCGTATGATTCTGAGGCCCCTGCGACCCTTTTCCTTGCATACTGCTACAAAGGTATGCTAGTTTTTGTAGCATCAGATGTGTTCTAGCTACGAAATTTGGTGGAGAGGCTAGAATGCATGAGATCTCTAAATCCCAGAAATCGTTTATGGAAATTCCACCTAAAGATGGCTTAATTAGAGTATTAGCCAATTTTTAAATATTTCCTAAGTCTAAACTTAGGGAATATGGCTAATTAATGAAAATTAATTAAGTCAAGGTGATAATTCTTTAGAAAATCACACGGATCGATCCAAAAATGATGTGAGTCATCGATTAAGATTTAATTTTGGTCGTTGGAGTTGCAACAGGAAGACATAAGAAGGGATCGATGTGGTGATTGAGAAAGCACCAAGGTCACTTGGAGAATTTGATTTTCTAGAGTAGCAATAGTCAGTTGCGGGAGTGTTCGAGCTTCAGTGAGGTAGCAAAGATAGTGTGGGACACAGACAGTGATCAGGAGGAAGTTTTCTAGATTGGGACAGGCAACAACAAGAGGGCCGAGTTACTCCCAGTGAGGCAACCTAGAGGACTACACAGTTGCTTTAGATTGACAATTCGATTTACCTGAGGAAAAGTTCGTTCTCAGTTCCAGAGGCTGGACAGAGATTCCAGAGTGCTGGAGAGACGTTTTCCTTAGTAGTGGCAGGCAGAACGACTTCATTGAAGTCTGGTTGGAGGCTTGACGTCATAGAGACTGTGCAGAGCAGTGTAGAGGTTGACGCAGAGGGTGTAGGAGGCTGCGTTTTCTAAAGGTAGGTTGTGCTGGGATTGCTTGTGGAGGAAGGTTAATCCCCTTGAATAATTTTTCCTAAATTTTTCTTGCTGTGGATTGTCAGTTTTAGGCATCCAAATTGTACTCAGATATTCATTGCTGCATAATAATGAAAATCCTTACTGCTGCAATGGTTTTCCCAAGTTGGGTTTTTCCGGGGACATTTATCCAAAACTAATGGTGGCAAATTTTATGTGTGTGTGCTAGTATTTTCTCAGTTGCCAACACTATTTTATTTTCAAAATTTTGTTTGTGAAGGTTGTAGTGTGTTTATTTTGTTGTTGCCATAGCAATAAACTTAATAATTGATTTATCAGTTAGAAGAAATAATACCAGTTGCTGCAATAGGATTTTAGTTTTGGAAATTTTCACATGGTATCATAGCGTGACTGATTAGTCGGGGAGCTTAGAAGCGAAAGAAGGAATTTCGCTGTTCAGTAAGAGCAGTAAGCCGAAATTCCTAGGGGCAGCGCAACCCATTGCCAGGCAGACCGAGTTGCTTAAGGAACTTAGATTTTTCAATGCAAAGAGGCAATAAAATTCGACTTTCCAGATTCAACGATTCCAGCAGGTAGAGGGAGCAGCGTAGATTTTTTGTTGGGCAGATATCTGGCTGGACACGAAGGATTTTGCAGGAGTTTGCTAGAGAAAAACCAGCGTCCCGTGAAAGAGAAAAGAAAACACTACAGAGGGAAAATTTTCCTTAGGGAACTTCGAGTCTCGGAAGTTCAAATTTCTAGTTGCAGATTGGAAATAGCAGCTAGCACAGTCACACATTCTAGAATGGAGTGCGAATAGTGTGAAAATTTTACACTTGAAATCCTACTGTAATATATGATATTATTTCTCCTACTTATTATTCATAAATAAGTTATTTACAAAAATCTCTTGAGTAGATATTGAAATAAATTCAATTGCAGTCTTCACCATACAATTATTGAGAAAAATAATAAGGAAATACTAGCACAAAATGACAGAGAGATTTTTGGACAATTGACCTCAGAAAAACCCAATGTAGGAGAACCGATGTAGTAGATGATGGTTTCTATTATTCTTCAGCAATAATTTTCTATTACAATTTACAATCAATAGTAATAAAGAGAATTCTCTATGATAACACTGGAGAAATTTCTCTCACAATTTCCAGATGAGAAATGACCCCAAAAGGACCCTCTTAGGCCACTTGCGTCACCACTGTGTTGGCTCTGCGTGGGTACTGTGCAGAACTGCGTCACCCCTCTGTGTTGTGCGCTTCCTGCCTTTGCGCTGTCTCTTCTTGTCATTGCGTCACATACTTCTGCACTGCAGATTGCTGTTGAACCCTCTCTGCCTCTCCTGCACTTGCAACTCTCCCTTAGGATCGATTTTCTCTTGTCGAACTTCAGCCACTGAGAAAATCGATTTACTTGGGAAACTAAGTATCTGCATTGGTGTGTTTTCCAAATGACCCTTGAGCTTTCTTAAATAATCTTCTCGTTGTCATTCAATGATCTAGATTAGAAGCTAATCAATGGCTCATATAATTCTGACTTGATCCTCGTCTTCTTCTAGAAGTTACATCCACAGTTTAGATTAATACCCATTAATTATTTCAATTTCCTAGGTTTAGACTTAAGGACACATTAAAAATAATTAATTTATCAAATAAAATTGCCTTCGGGTGGAATTTCCCAAAACGATTTCTGGGTTATCTGAAATACATGTGTCTAAGCCTCTCCACAAAATTTGAGACGTAGAGCACATCCGATGCTACCACAAATCAACACTCCCTGTTAGTGAGGAATGTGCTCTAGCAATACACCCTGCTGCATATTTTTCTGACTCTGAAGCATCTCCCTCTGCGGCGCTGATGTCTGACAAGATGTCCACCAACCACTGCACTACTGCTGCCCATGGCATTGCTACTGCCACTGCTGGAGCCATACTACAACTCCATTTCAAGTGTTGCATCATCCGTTTCTGCTATTGAAACAGATTTTTAACCATCCGCATCTTTTTCCTGAAGTGAACAATCTTTGTTCTCCCTAGGGCCTTGATGAGAATGTTTGCTACCTGATTTCCTGTGGGAACGTACTGCAACTGTACTGCCCCATCACGTCTAGATGATATATCCATATGGATATTCGATTGCCTTCATAGGACCAAACCCTTCGTTCCTCATATCTGTGGCTTCTTCACTAGGGTTGATATTTATCATAAGGTAAATTACAATGTTTAAGCTCTATCTACATTCATGGAAGCCCTTTTCTTGCCCCCATCCCTCCTCTTCATCTCTGGTTCAAACTTGACTTCCTTCGAGGTTCAGTAACATGGCAGATCTTGGTTTTGATCAGGCTTTAAGCAAACTCGACCTGATCTCAACCCTTCAAAAATTTGGTTACCTTGCTGTTTCTCCAACACTTTACTCAGCCTACTTATATCTGGAGTTGCGTCTTTTCTCAAGTGTATTTGGTTTCCATGAGTAGAACTCGGCTTTCCTAGGGCATGCTTAGCACAAGAGAGGTCACATCCCTCTTGCTCGTAATGTGTGGGACTTCACCTTAGGCCTCATCATATTTTTTTTCTTGGGACACTTAGGAACCCTCTAGACTTAGGGTTTTAGCCCGTTGGCCCTAAGAATAAATATTTATTTCTTTTTTGGTCATAAACCCAAACCTTGGGTCCAAAACCCACTTTTGGGTAAATCACCCAACAAACTTCTTTTTGGTGGGATCCTCTCTTGGAAATACCTTCTCAGCTACCCAAAATCTAACACTCAAGGCCTAGGCTAAAATGGATCACTTAACAAAACAACATGAACTCAAGTGAAATAAACCATCCATTAGAGAATGAGATCATATTATACATCTAAATGGATTAAATTTGAATGTCAAGGGCATGTTAATACTTAAAACAAGGATCACCTTCCATATCTAAGTAGACCAAATCCCATAAAGGTGTTCCCTACCTTGGTATAGGTGGCCTATGGTCAACCCTATTAGGTGCTTTCATCCCTCAAGGGGAAGTAACAGTTCGAAGGTCAACAACTCAATCAATAGGTGTTAGTGTAAATAATAAATATGTCTGATAATGGAGGCGAAAAAGCTTCATGGCCATGTACTATGGTCAACGGGACCAATTGATGGGGTATCCAGATGTTGAGTGTATGAATGTATAGGAGGGAGCAATCATGGAGGCATGAGTTACCCTTCTTGACTTGCTTTTTCCACCTCTCTTGTGTGTCTTTTACTTCTTCTTGACAATGCTTTGTATTATGACATGTAGCTCAAGGGTTAGAGTTTGCTCTTTATGCTGTAGTGTTTTATTATCCCTTGTGATGAGATAGTTCATCGCTCACACATGGTGTTAATTTTTGTAGCATCCGGAAGTGTTCCAAGTCTCAAACTTTGCAGGGAGGCTTGGACAAGAACATTCCGAAGAACCCAGGGGCCAGAAACCATTTGTAGAACTTCCACTCGGTTCATGACTTATTGAAATAATTAATTATTTTAATGAAGACCTTAAGTCTAAACTTAGGGAAATGAAATAATTAAAGGGTATTAAAAAGTTAGAGTGTGAATCTTCTAGAAAACATGGATCGAGTCAAGTTTTAATCTTAGCCATTGATTAATCTTCTAATTTGGGCCGTTGGTTCTCCAACGAGAAGATTATAAAAGAAGGCTTGAGGGCCATTTGGAAAATACGCCGAGCATACACTCAGTACCCGAAGGAGATCGATTCTGAAGTAAGAGAATTCAATTTCAGTGGGCGAGTTGTAGGGCGAAGAGTTTGCAGAAGCAGAAGGAGGAGGGAGTCAGAAGTGATCGAGGTCAAGGACAGAGGGAAGCAGTGGGCCACTGGAGGCAGCTTCAGGCTGCAACGCAGAGAACCCACATAGTCCCTACGCAGACTTACGCAGTCCAACGCTGGGACTGCGCAGAGAAACACGCAGATAGGCATAGGAGCTAGTAGAGGTTGATCAGGGTGTTAGAAAATTGTCCGAGAGAGCCGTGAATTCTGTCTTAGTTGTTTCAGGATTCATTTGCCAGTTTATTTCCTTGTAAAGATATCATTTTTTGAAGAATTAATAAAACCCTCATCTGTTGCACCTGTTTTCGCGCATTTGATTTTTCGGGGACATTTGTCCAAAAATAACTATGTACATGTGATTGATTCTTGTGCTTATGTCCTTTATTGTTCATTTCTCTGCATATATATTTGTGAATGTTGCAGTAGTATTTATTTCGATATTTGCCAGAAGATTGTTGAAAAATAACTTATAGAAATAATAAGTAGGAGGAATAAATCTATCACTGCAACTGTATAGATTTCAGATTGGAAATTTCACATGGTATCAGAGCCAGAGATGAGTAGCATGAAGGGAGAATCAACTAGTGAAGGAATGTCTACCGTTGTAGTAGCAGCGCAGAAGGGTTCACGTAGTTCTCCATGGAGGGAAAGAAACATGACAGAATAGATGGATCACGATGTCTCTGTTTGGCATCCAAACTTGAGGAAGAATTTGCTTGCGTATCAAGCACTGCTTCATCTGATGTCTACTATATTGACAGTGGAGCCTCTGCTCACATTACTGGAGTACGAGACTTTTTTCTGTCTACCAAGAGGAGCAAATGAATTTTAAAATAACCATGGGTAATAAAGCAAAATGCACTCCTGTTGGGAGAGGTAATGTAGTTTTTCAGACTGAGGCTGGAAATAGGATCCGGGCCACTAATGTACTGCATGTCCCTGGGTTAGGGATGTACTTGCTCTCAGTGTCTCAGCTTCAAAATCGAGGTTATGACGTCTACTTTATTGGCAATAGTGTATACGTCAAACAACCTAGTTGGAAGAAGAAGGCACAGATCGGGGTAAGAAGCAACAAACTGTACATGTTGCAGCTTGAATCCCCAATGGTATTGGTCGTCAACGTAGATGAAACTGACCTGAATGAGCTATGGCACAGAATAATGGGGCATTTACCTCATGGGGTGCTAAGAATTCTCTAGAAGACTGTCACAAGTGTTCCAGAGCTGAGCACAAAATGGGATGACGTCTGCAAGGGGTGCGTATTGGGAAAATATGCCAAGGCAGCGTATCAGAGAAGCAACAATAGGGCCAACGGTGTATTGGACTGGATAGACTCAAACATTTGTGGACCAATGTCCACTGGAGCTCTTAGTGGTGCCGAGTACTTCATCACCTTCATTGATGACCATTACAGGAAAACCTGGATCTACCTTTTGAAGACCAAGAATGAAGTCTTCAGTTGGTTTAAAGAGTTTAAGGCTCTGGTTGAAAATCTGACACGGAAGCAGATCAAGGTATTGTGATCAGAGAATGGTGGCGAATACATAGATAAGGAATACACTGGATTCTGCGCAAGGAAAGGCATCAAAAGAGAGTGTACAACTCCTTACAATCCAAAGCAGAATGGTGTGGCAGATTGGAAAAACAAGACTATTGTAGAAGCAACGAGGGCGATGATATATGATCAAGACATGCCCAAATTCCTGTGAGCTGAAGCGTGTAATACAACTGTCTACATTCAGAACATGACTCCTCATGTTGCATTGGGAAAGATCACGCCAGAAAGTGTCTTTGCTGGCAATAAGCCTGAAGTGAGTCACTTTAGGATCTTCAACAATACATGTTACTGTCATGTACCCAGTGAGAAGAGGAAGAAGTTGGAGATGACTGCAGAAAAAGGGTATCTGGTAGGATACAGTGAGAATGCAAAAGCATATCTCATCTACATTCCTGAAAGCAAGAAATTTGTGGTGCGGAGGGATGTGAAGTTCATGATGGAGAAGCCCTTCAGATGATCCTGCGAGTTTCCTTCTGCTACACAGTCTGAAGAGGAGCCTTTGGTTCAGCGCCAACAACTAGCAATAGAAAATTCAGTTGCCTCTCCAAGGCATAGGGATCCAAGGGATGGGTCTCCCGAGGCTGTGCAAGAGGGAGAATCGGTAAATCTACCCACCACTAGTGGAAGAACGAGCAAGGAGCTTCGATAGATTCTGAAGGATGCAAAAGACTTTGTCAGAAACCCCCGAAATGAGGAGAGACAACGTAAGCAGCCTGAGAGGTATCAAGCCTTGGTTGCTCAAGTCGGAGAACCTTCCAGTTTTCAGGAAGCAACTCAGCACCAGGTATGGGTTGATGCAATGGTGGAAGAGTACGAGTACAGTCCCATCATGACTAATGATGTCTGGGAAGTGATCCCCAGACCTCAGGAGAGATCAGTTTTAGGATCCAGGTGGACCTACAAGATCAAGTATACTGCAGATGGCAGCATCGAGAAATTTAAAGCCAGGTTTGTGGCTAAGGGGTATGGTCAGAAGGAAGGGATTGACTATGAAGAAACCTTCGCCCCAGTAGCCAAGTACACCTCTATCAGATCCGTGATATCCCTTGTTGCGCAGATGGGATGGGAAATTCACCAGATGGACGTGAAGAGGACATTCTTGAATAGGGTGATAGATGAAGAGGTGTATATAGAACAACCGGAGGGCCTCGAGACACATGATCAGAAGACTCGTGTGCAGATTGAAGACAACATTATATGGACTGAAGCAAGCTCCTAGAGCCTGGTATGGTCGAATTGACTGCTACCTACAGAGGATGGGATTCGTTAAGAGTGACGCAGATCCCAACCTCTACTATCTGAGAGTAGGGAGTGAGCCGTTGATACTGGTTTTGTATGTAGATGATCTATTCTTGACAGGATCATCAAGGCTCATCACAGACTGCAAGAAGAATTTGGCTGAAGAATTTGACATGAAGGATCTAGGACAGATGCACTATTTTCTAGGGTTGGAAGTTTGGCAGCAGAATGGGGAGATCTTTCTTTGTCAAGGGAGATACACTACAGAGATTCTAAAGAGATTTCAGATGGAGGATTGTAGACCCATGACAACTCCAATGATTACCAACTGGAAAAAAATCGACATATTCGAAGATGATGAGGCTGACCCTACGTTATATAGGGAGCTCATAGGATCGTTGATGTATCTGGTAAATACAAGGCCAAACATCTTCTATATTGTAAATACCCTCAGTCAGTTCATGGTGGAACCGTCGAGGGTTCATTGGGTAGCAACCAAGCATGTTCTCAGGTACCTTCAAGGAACAATCGAGCTTCAACTGAAGTACACCTGTAGCAATGATGTCGAGTTGAGTGGTTTCATGGACGCAGATTGGGCTGGAAGTTCAGTAGATCGGAAGAGTACCAGTGTGTATTGTTTCAGTCTAGGATCAGGAATGACTTCCTGGTGCAGCAGGAAATAGAAGTCCGTAGCACTGAGCTCCGCAGAAGCAGAGTACATGGCAACCAACAAAGCTTCGTGCGAGGCCATGTGGCTTCGAAAACTGTTAGTGAAATGAAGCTCTTTGAAAATCCTGTGATTCATGATAGGTCGAAACATATTGACATCAAGTATCACTTCATCAGGGACTGTGTACAACATGGAGCTGTTCAGTTGCAGTACACTCCAAGAGGAGAACATGTGGCAAGAATCCCTTCCAGTAGCAAGAATGGGTAGAATCAGTATTCAGAGGGAGCTGTGGTACAGATGCAACAGTGACAATGGCAGTGTCAAAGGAAGCAGTAAAGAGGACATCAACGCAGCAGATGAGGGGCAGTCTCTAGAGATCAGCAGCATAGAGGGTGCTTCAAAAGCAGAGCAACATGCAACAGACATATTGTTGGAACACTTTCCTCGCTAAGAGGGAGTGCTTATTTTTGTAGCATCCAGAGGTATTCCAAGTCTCAAACTTTGTAGGGAGGCTTGGACAACAACATTCCAAAGAACCCATAAACAGTTTGTAGAAATTCCACTCGGTTCATGACTTGTTAAAATAATTAATTATTTTAATGAAGACCCTAAGTCTAAACTTAGGGAAATGAAATAATTAAAGGTTATTAATAAGTCAGAGTGTGAATCTTTTAGAAAACATGGATCAAGTCAAGTTTTAATCTTAGCCATTGATTAATCTTCTAATCTGGGCCGTTGGTTCTCCAACAAGAAGATTATAAAAGAAGGCTTGAGGGTCATTTGGAAAATAAGCCGGGCATACACTTAGTACCCGAAGGAGATCGATTCTGAAGTAAGAGAATTCGATTTCAGTGGGAGAGTTACAGGGCGAAGAGTTTGCAGAAGCAGGGGGAGGGAGTCAGAAATGATCGAGGTCATCGACGGAGGGAAGCAATGGGCCACTGGAGGCAACTTCAGGCTGCAGCGCAGAGAACTCACGCAGTCCCTATGCAGACTTACGCAGTCCAGCGCTGGGACTGCGCAGAGAAAAACACAGACAAGCACAGGAGCCAGCAGAGGCTGATCAGGGTGTTAGAGAATTGTTCGAGAGAGTCGAGAATTCTGTCTCAGGTGTTTCAGGATTTATCTGCCAGTTTATTTCTTTGTAAAGATATCATTTTCTGAAGAATTAATAAAACCATCTGTTGCACCGGTTTTCCCGCATTTGGTTTTTCTGGGGTCATTGGTACAAAAATAATTGTGTACATGTGATTGATTCTTGTGCTTATGTCCTTTGTTGTTCATTTCTCTACATATGTATTTGTGAATATTGCAGTAGTATTTATTTCGATATTTGCTAGAAGATTTCTGAAAAATAACTTATTAAAATAATAAGGAGGAGGAATAAATCTATCACTGCAACTGATCATGTGCCTAGGAACTGGGTGATGGCTAATGAGGAGGGTAGAGCTCATTCTAGGCTTTTTCCCACATGCTAACTTATGTCCCAACCAACGTTGCACGAAGCGGGGACGTTTTTTGGAAGCGGGGATGCGAAAGTTATTTTCCAAAAATTTAGGAAGCGAAGTGTTTCGGAAGCGTCTAGTATATATATATATATATATTTTGCATTTATATTCAAAACAAATATCCCAAATACCATATTAATTGTAGAAGACATAAAAACATGCATATTTTTACATAAATCAAGATAGATATGACATCCATGATTCCATTGAACATCAATAATTAATTATTCGAGCATCAACCATCTAGATTCTAGATCCTAGCAATTAGAAACATACATCAAATTTTTAGGCATGATAAAACATTTAAGCATACTATAAAACATAAAACATTTAAAACATTTAACCATACTATAAAAATAAAACATTTAAGCATGCCACATATTGTAAAACATAAAACATTTAACCATATTATAAAACATAAAGCATATTATCTATCAAGTGAGCAACTGTCAACATTAGTCATGTCCAAAAATCAAATAATAATGTTTACAAAATTGGCCGCTTGGCCACCACCAAGACAAAAAGGTTCAAATTCACAACAAGCCTACATGTCTAATCTATGACAAATGCAGTAAATTGTGAAAATATTTACTAATCTCTCCTCCTTCCACCACGAAGAGTATACGTGGCAGTGGGCCTCCACATGGTGGCAATGAAGAAGATGGTGGCTGTGGAAGTTGTGGCACTGGCACTGCAATCGATGAAGTCGAAGCACCTGTTGTTGGTGTTGAACCATGGAACTTAGGGAGCAAGGGACCGGTTAGGGGTGGCATGTCAATTCGATCATCATCATCATGGATAAGAGCATCCTCTAATTGCTCTAATCGCAACACTCCATTCTCTAAATTGGCCTCCTTTGGATATCTGTCCCAAACCTTAAGATCTTTATTACTCTTTGCATCATCACAGTAATGGGACAACAATCGCAAGTTGTAATGAACATAAACCAAGCTCTCTGCCCGGTCTAAACTCAACCTGTTCCTTTTAACAGTGTGGATGAAAGAATAAGAGCTCCAACACCTCTCTGTAGAAGAAGTGTTTACCACCTGTGATATCACCCGGAATGTCAAAGTCTGTAGAATTGGAGTAGCACCTCCATGCATGTTCCACCGCTCAATATAAGAAAAACTCTCTCGATCTCTAATAGCATGCATGCTCCCAAATGGACTAGTGGAAAGCGTATAATTGCTCAACAGTTTCCGTACCAAGGCAACCTCCTCCTCATCAAGGACTAATCTAGTCAATGCAATCATATATTTTTCTAGGACCTCTGGATCTTGGTGTGGTTTTCTCCTGCTGCCCCCCCAGGTGCTGGTATTGAAATCCATAATGGATGATAGTATCTAGGTGTCAAAACATATGCTAATGCATGCAATGGAACATTTAGCATATAGCATCGTCTTTCCACCTCTGCACGAATATAACTGTACAAGGTGATATCTCCAGGCTCAACAATGTCTTTAATTTGCCCCAACATGTTATCCATTTGCTCATACACCTCCCCAATTATTGGCTGATTTGAATCTGCAAACTTGATCATGTAATAAATTGGTTTGGTTAATTGCAAAACATATTTAACCTGTGACCAAAAGTACATGTCAAGAATAGTGTCCTTGGCTACATTAGCACCATCTCTATCAGCGTTAATTTCCTCCCATGATTCACCAGTGACCATATTAGTTAAAGCTTGTCTCACCTTCACTAGCTGCCTAAAGGCAAGGTAATAACTTGAAAATCTTGTTTTTGCAAGTTTAAGCAACTGCAACTTGGAGTAAGTGCCATAGAACTTTAGAAGTGGTTTATCCTTGTATGCCTTGTGATAAATTTAATGAGTTGCTTCCCTCTCTTGTAAAGCTCATTAATCCACCCACATTCTTTATGCTTCACAATATCATGCATCAAAAGGTTCAATGTGTGCACCAAGCACCCATACCAAAATATGTGTGGATAAGTATGCTCAATAATTCTTCCTGCTTCCTTACAATTTGCTGCATTATCTGTGATCACTTGAACCGCTTTACTAGGACCAACATCTTTGATTGATTGCAATAGGAGATCTGCAATGTTTTGGGAAGTTGCACTGATAGAGGAGGAATCATGACATGTAATAAACATTGCACCACTAGTAGAAACACCAAGAACATTTATCAAATGCTGGTTTCTGATATTTGTCCACCCATCTGATACAATGGATACCCCACAATCCACCCACTCATTTGTAAAACGTGTCAAAACTACTTGAACCTTTCCTTTTTCTCTTTCTAATAACACTGTTCTAGCTTTCTCATAGTTGGGGGACTTGTATCCTTTTGAGGCTTCATTGATGGCCTTTACCATTTCATGCCAATAGGGAGAGCGAAGTACATTTAATGCTACACTGTAAGCACAAAGAAATCGGACTATCTTTCCATCCACCTCATCCCTCCCAGCAACATTAAGGAAATCCCCTATTGTTTTTTACCTCAAGAACTTGCAGAAGTAAGGGTGCATATATCAAAATGGCACCGAGCTTGCAGAAGTAAGGGTGCATATATCAAAATGGCACCGAGTGCACTACCTATTATCAACAAAATACATAAACAATGATGTTCTAAATGACATCTAAACTCCAAAAACAATGCTACAACTCAAGCTAGTAGTCCACTAGCCTACTACAGATCATTGATCAACATGATCACTCTTCAAACTCAGGCTTCCACATTAACTTGATTGCTTGATAATAACTCATCGAGCTTCCCTATAATAACATTTTTGCTAAGGCCAGTTCAACAATCAACACCATCAACACTGTGGTACATATAGGGCTTGGTGCTCTTGATTAAATGCCAGTCACATACCCTCATACATGCTATAATCTAATGAACTGCCACAATCCCATTGATTCTGAAAACTGTTAAGTCTGTTGAATTTTGAATGGGATAATGAAATTATATTTTCTCCATATGAATTCCGACGAGGTTGGAACCACTCTCAAACATCCCGAGTCATTTAATGGATATAATAAAAATTTAAGTAAAAGGAGAAATGAAAGATAAAGGAGAATGCCCCTTTTACATTAAAAATTTAACATTACCATTAGGGAGCATCTAGGAAGTGTCAGGGAGCATCAATGGAGCACCTTGGGAGTGGACAATTTAGACTTGCTGTCCTTCTCACCAATAGTATGTCTTTTGCTTTAGAATTGCAGAACCAGTTTATTCTCATTCCAAGGTGGCCATGTTTTTTACAAACCCGGCCGGTTAGGACCAGTTAGGTACCAAACTGGCCATGAATCGGGTTTATTCCTCTGGTTAGGAAGCTCGGGTGTCTGACTGGCTGGTTTGGCTGATTTCCGGTTCAACTCGGCCGGTTTTTAAAACCATGCATCAAATAGTGGCTACCAGGAGCTGCTGGCTGGCTGGTTATCCAACTGACTGTCCAATGTAGGATAGAAGTTTTCTCCGATGGGTTACCTATTTTGGTGGGTAACAATCCCAAAAGTGCACCTCTTTTCAGTGTGAACAAACCACAATTGATGAGTAGAAATCTCAAAGAGTTGGCTCATCAAATGTGTAAGAGGTTTATAAGCCATATATATATAGGTTGGTCTTCCTCCCACATATCTGGAGTGAGTACCCTTAAGCCTTCACACTCTGCTCTACATTCATGACCTCACCAAAATCCATACCAGATTTTGTGAACTCTATCAAACAAGACTTTGATGGCCTATACATCTGTAATTGTTCAACAGTAATCTTTGGAATATCTTTTATAATCATTGCAGGTTATGATGTCTCCTGCTGCTAAAGTGGCTGATAATGTCACGAGAATGTATTGTTACTTTCATGGAGCTTATGATCTCATTAAATCATGTAAAGGAAGTCTTCTCTGCTGTAGATGAATAATAACTTGTCTTAAAACTTCTATATATTGAGACACTGGGTACTTAAGCATCATACAAAGCCATGGACTGGGCACACTATTCTGCCATTTCTGCATGAACAATGAGAGGTGGCTGAAGTGTGAGAAATGCTCTATTTGGTATTAGGGTTCATCACTTCATTGCCAACAGTTGTAAAGAGCACAAGACCTTTATCAAATTGGACCAAAACTTGTTAGGGCTCCTGGCTGGGCTTCATGATAACGTTCTTACCAGATGTCAATGACACTATGCATGCCCAAAATCTGTTACCAGTGTTGAACTACAAGGATCTATTATCCATAATCCTTCAGGTGCCAGCATTTTGAACCCTGACCAGCACTTGGAACCATTTACTTTGATGGCTTATTCCTTGAAGAGAGGATAATATGTTGCCAGCATTCAATATTCATCTTTCCCATTGGCAATGAAATGATTTGCAACCAGTCTTCCAATCCTCAATGACCTTATGATGAAGATCCTCAACTGATTTTTTTATCTACGATCCATTTTCATCTATGTTGCTTTTTGCCATACTGTAATTCAAGCACATTGTACATGTTGGTTTTGTATGAACACCAATATAAGGTTTACTAACTGTTCATTCCCTTTCTCCTACAACATCAAAATCATCATTTTGCATGTTTTTGTGACAATCTTAAATGCTAGAAGATTCACCTGAATCGCTTCTGCATGACAATCTCTCAACATTTCTCATTCAAGAGGGTATCATGCAATGCATATTGAAATCTTCAACAAAACCAAACTCAGATTCTTCATCATCACTGTCAATCAGTTCTAGCATTTCCATGTTCTGAGTAATTTCCTGGCTTGGAACAAATAAAATGAAGTGGTAACCGACGAGTATTTCCATGCTTTTGAAAGAAAGCATGCTTGTAGACCACCAAAGTTACTCCTCTCAAGCATCCATAAACAACTTTCCTTTCAATGTTATCCTCATTCAATATGCTGATTTATTCGTCCATTTAGCATCCCAAGTGGAGTACAATCCCATAGCAGATTGAGGGGTAACACTTCCCAGTATTCATGGATGGAATCCCTTGTAAACTTGTCGACAAAGACGATTGCCGCTAATCCAAGGTTATTCAACCCAAGCACCTGGTGGGTTATTCAATCCAAGCAGCTGGCAACACAGAGCTAGCCAAATACACAACACTTCTCTGACAATTGGTTGAGGTTACCCCTTAGGCAATGTCTTGTATTACTTACACATTATTATCAACAGGCATTTAGATATATACTTTGGGCAATGGTCCATATTTTGGTTTGTGCTTTCCCTTTAAATTTTCCTTGTGCAAACACCATAGATGTATCATGTGCAAATTCAAATTATACGGAATTATACATCTTTTGCTTCTTGGTAATATTTTGCTTCTATTTTGAGCCAATAATGGTCCTTTCTAAAATTCAAAGATTTCTTGTGAATATAAGTGTAGAATTTAGTTTCTCCCTTTTCTAGTTTGTTGTTTTTCATACTTATATGGACGTTTTTGCTTTTTTGACATGGAAGGCTGAAAGGGAAACTGGGGCCCTACGTGAGGCAAAGAACAAACTTGAGAAGCGATGTGAGGAACTAACATGGCGACTTCAACTCGAGAAAAGATTGCGTGTAATGAACTTTCTCATGTTCTTAGAATTTTAATTCATCTCATGTAATGAACTTTTGCATGTAACTCTTTTGTCAATATAACCTGGGGCTTTGTTGGTATTAATAACTGGTATTTAGGGAAATTTAGGAATTTGTAATGATTTATTTACTCTAGTTGGGTTGTTTCTGTCAGTTATGAGCTGATTGTGTCTTTGTACTCACAATGATGCACGATATATTTTCCTAAACTATTTATCTGATCTAACTGCAACTTCTGGAGCTTCGTTGTGATATTGTTGTAAGTTAAAATTAATTCTGAAATGCTCTGCTCAACGTGTATATTAATGCTATTTCATAATTATCTGTTTGTCAGCTTATGATTTGTTTGTTGTATTTAGGATTTCACATGATATGTGGGGACTATGTTGGCTCCCTAATTTAGTCAAATCATTTTAGTTGACAAACACTTCCAAATGGTAATTTTTAGACAGGATTTCTAGCAGTCAAGGACAACTGGCAAGCATTCCTACAACATACAGTCTAAGGTTCGATATTCTCTCTGCACAATCTGCAATACTTGGTCAGTTCAAGTATCTTTGAATCATTTAGCCATCTTCTACTTGTGAAAATTTCTGAATATTACTTATGCAGAAACCCTACCGTTAAATCTGGTTATACTTCTACTTTATCAAGTATTAATCTGAAATATTCAGCATTAACATCGAAGTAAACACATTAACAATCTACACAGATACAGATCTAAACTGAGTACATGCACACTAACAAAGTGACACAGGATTTTTTGGACAACTGTTCCCGGAAAAACCCAATGTGGGAAAACCAATCTTCTCGCTGCTTGAGGGTTTATTATTATTAAGTAGATTCTAAGTACAACAAATCTGGGCGCCTTACTGGTTAACCCGACAGAGAAATACAAAATCTGCAACAATACCTCTGTTCCAGAGACAGAAAACTGGACTGATTCACACCCTCAAACAGAATTTACAAAATTCAGTCCTTTTCAGTCTTTAGAAACCCTAGTGCTGCTCTGAAGCCCTCTGCGTCAGCGTTGCTAGCTTGCATCAGCCCGTGCGCTGCTCAAGAAGGGCCTGCGTCACCCCAGACTGGGTTACGCTACCCCTACGCTGCCCTGGTTGGGCCTGCGTCAACTTCGCTGGCCTCCTGCTGCCTCTGCGATGCCCTTTTGGGCCTGCGTAGCACCTGAAGTCCTCTACGCTGCGCAACTGCTGCTCCCTCTGTGCTGCTCTGACTGCTGCTTCTTTGCCTCTTGCTGACTCTTGGCCTGGGATCATATCATCCCTCTTGCCAACACTACCCTTCGCTACAGCTGAAACAATTTTAGAAATTTTTAGCAAACCGCGCCCTAGAATTCCAGCTTAGTCTCAGTGCTCTGCCATTGTGTGTGCTCTCCAACTGACCCCAAGCCTTTCCTTTATACTTTTCTTGTTGGGAAACCAACGACCATGATCTAATCTTGAATCGACAACTAAGATTAAAAGAAAGCTTGATCCTTGTGACTTAAGTCATTTCCGTCATATGTTTAAATTAATTACCTTTAATCTTTTACTTTTCCTAAGTTAGACTTAGGGTCCTTAATTAAAAAGATTAAATAATTATTTTTCATTTAAATAGGATGGAATTTCTCAAATCCCTTTCCGGGTCTTGGAGATCTCATGTACTCTAGTCCCTCCACAAAGTTTGGGAGTTAGAGCACATCTGATGTTACCCCAAACATTCAAAAATCTCAACACTCCCTCTTAGCGAGGAATGTGCTCTAGCACAACACTTCAACCCGAAGTTCTGCACTGATCTTTGGTGTGGATCTCAACACTGATGCTTGGCCTGTTGCCTTTCATCACTGCGTTGTTGCTGCTCTCCCGTACTGCTGCCCATGATGCTGCCACTGCCACTGCCACAGCTGTACTGCAACTCCCTCTCAATTTGCTGCATCGTGCTGCCAACTGCTGCACTGCAACTCAGTTGTTGAGAGAAATAATTGAAAAGTCTTGCCCAATCTTTGACAGACAAGTCAGACGGGCTGCATCCTCATCACTGAAGCTCCATAGGCTGCTGCTCTGTGTTGTCATCTGGAGGTTGCTGCACAACTCTGCATTGCATAAGCAGATGTCTTCTGCGCTGCTGTATTCACATCAAACCTCTGCGCTGAAGTCCCCTATGCTACTGCTGCACTGCGCTGTCCTCTTGAAGCCTCTACACTACTGCAACTCTGCTCTGAGCTGCTGAAGTCACATTAGCCCTTGCGCTGTTGCTGTTACGCTGCTGCTGCATCTGCCCTGCGCTGCACCCTTCAGCTTCTAGCTTTGCCTCTGCTCCATTTGTGATTCTCTGCACCCACTGCTCCACTTGTCCCGCTACTGTCTTAAGGCTCTCGTAGTATGGATGTGATCCAATAATTGGGTTACTCAAGGATCCTGCCACCACTTTGTAGTTGCTCTATAGATCCATGTCACCCCACTTTCATGGTTCATGAGCGCTCATGGCTACGTCATCTTCGGAGCCATCGTCCGCCACAACAACCTTAGAGGTAGAAGCTTCCTTTTCCTTCTTCTTCTGAGGACAATTGCTGGCAAAATGGCCTAGTTCGCCGCATTGGAAACACTTGATCTTAGACAGATCTCGCTTCTTTCTCCCTTGCTGCCTCTTTGATGCCAAGGCTGCATCTTCCTCTTCTTCCTTCTTTACTTTACTCGACCTGATGTTGAACAGTCTCTTGGTGATCCGACGGATTTCTTCTTGTCGGAGGATCGCCCACATATTGTCCCAGTTGGGAAGCTCCGCTCTGCCCAAGATACTTTGGACAAAAGTTTCCCATTCCTTTGTGACAACATTTAGAGCCGTCCGTACCATAACATTGTCCTCCATATTCACCCCCATGCTAGTCAGCTAATCCCGGACCGCTTGAAGTCTGGACAAAAAAGGCTCAATCTACTCCCCCTTGGTGATCATGAATAACCTCAACTGATTCTCCAGAAGCATCTTCCTCTGGACGGATCTTCCTTCATATAGCGTGGTTAGAGCTACCCACATCTCATGAGCCATTTTCTTATCGGCTATGTGTGGAACCACATGATCTTTGAGCCCGTCCATTATGAAGCGCTTGGCATGTGCCGCTGCTTCATCATGCTTCGCCAGGAGATCTGCATTGGTTGGCGTGGCCAGGACTTTCTTTGCATGCTCCCTCAGACTGTATGCCTCCATGACTACCAGGATTCTTGCCTTCCAGATTGCAAAGTTGGACAAGCCATCCAACCTATCCTAATCACGTAGTCTGTGAGGTGCCATCTGCTCAGTAAATCTGTTGGAACAAATCCTCCTCTCTATGCTAGAGACTCGGATCTAGGGTCCTTGGCGAGAAAGGCACCCTCTGCTCCCTTTGATAACTGACTTCCTCTCTTGGAAGTCTGCCAAATGAAAACAAATCAGCTCTCTTCAATCCTCTGATCGATTTGCAGATTTCTTTGGCTCGAAATCCTCTGAGAAGCTGTTCTCCTCTCGCTCTTTGTCAACTTGTTCAGGTTAAATTCTGAACCGATAGAATTTTAACCCTACCAGTAACTACTGAAGCTTTGCAGCACTTCTTTCAACACTCTGAATCAACAACAACTTCAGGACTGCGTCACCCTAGTCGGCCTCTATGTGAGCAGACAATCTCAGCACAGCCTCTGTGCAGTAAGTACGTGGCCTGCGTGGAGACTGCGTTACTCTAGCCTCTGCGTGGCTCTGCTCCCTTCTGCTACTACATTGTCCTCTCTAGTCCGACTTTCTACAGTTGCCGCTGCTTTCTCTATTGCTTTCTGCAGCAAGGATTCTTCAATCTTTTTGTTGGTGATTAACCTAGATCTGCAATCGCTCTGATACCATGTGAAAATTTCTGAATATTACTTATGCAGAAACCCTACTGTTAAATCTGGTTATACTTCTCCTACTTAATCAAATTATTAATCTGAAATATTCAACATTAACATCGAAGTAAACACATTAACAATCTACATAGATACAGATCTAAATTGAGTACATGCACAATGACAAAAAGACATAGGGTTTTCTGGACAACTGTCCCTGGAAAAACCCAATGCGGGAAAACTGGTCTTCTGGTTGGAGGAGGGTTTATTATTGTTAAGTAGATTTTAAGTACAATAAATTTGGGCACCCTACTGGTTAACACTGCAGAGAAATACAAAATCTGCATCAATACCTTTGTTCCAAAGACAGAAAACTGGATTGATTCACACCCTCAAACGAGATTTACTGAACTAAGCCCTTTTCAGTCTTCAGAAATCCAGTGCTGCTCCGAAGCCCTTTGCGTCAGCACTGCTAGCCTGCGTCGCCCCTGTGCTGCTTAGGAAGGGCCTACGTCACCCCAGACTGGGATACGCTGCCCCTACGCTGCCCTGGCTGGGCCTGTGTCAGCCTTGCTGGCCTCCTGCTGCCTCTGTGCTGCCCTTTTTGGCCCTGCGTAGCACTTGAAGCCCTTTGCGTTGCGCAGCTGCTGCCCCCTCTGCACTGCTCTGACTGCCGCTTCTCTGCCTCTTGCTGATTCTTGGCTTGGGATCAGATCATCCCTCTCGCCAATACTACCCCTCGCTGTAGCTAAAACACTTCTGGAAATTCTTAGCAAACCACATCCTAGAATTCCAGCTTAGTCTCAGTGCTCTGCCATTCTGTGTGCTCTCCAATTGACCCCAAGCCTTTTCTTTATACTTTTATCGTTGGGAAACCGATGACCATGATCTAATCTTGAATTGACGGTTAAGATTAAAAGAAAGCTTGATCCTTGTGACTTAAGTCATTTCCATCACATGTTTAAATTAATTACCTTCAATCTTTTAATTTTCCTAAGTTAGACTTAGTGTCCTTAATTAAAAAGATTAATTAATTAATTTTCTCTTAAACATGATGGAATTTCTCAAATCCCTTTCTGGGTCTTAGAGATCTCATGTACTCTAGTCCCTCCACAATGTTTGGGAGCTAGAGCACATCCGATGCTACCCCAAACACTCTAAAATCTCAACACTACTAATCAAAATACATGATAGTGTGTAAAGGATATTGTCTGTAGGGGAAATTTGAAAGATTTGACACCTATCTAAGACTAGATACTCTGTTGTTGAAAATCTTCTTGTGAACAACGACCAAAAGCTTTTAGAGTGCTATCTTAGAGGGACATTTGTAGTGAATGCTTAACGTCTATGCTTGCAGGCATCATGTCATACTCCATATTTACTTGACTCATCATGACGTTAACTTGAATATAAAATCATTAAACACGAACAATTAGTACGTACATATAGTTCATTCACAATATTACATTTGTGTTGGCAAAAAACAAAAGAAAACAACCATTATAGGATTCAGTTGTTATATAAAATGGAGACAAAGCCTAAATTGCAAAGCCCTTCTTGAATACTTCATTATTATTGTATTTTATCTATCAAGTGGAAACTTTTATCAGGGTGAAATTGCGGATGGCTCATTAATTCAGTTATAGTTTCTTTGGTAGTTTCCTGCTTGATCCTGCTTGTGGTCATTTATATGAAAATTTATAAGCACATTTTTTACCAGGTGAACCCTAGAAGTTAACATGATTTCCCCCTTTGCATTGAACTCTTTGACCCCTAGGTTTATTTTGAAATTAATCTTATACAGGTCTGTCTGCCAGAATTGCATAGAAAATCCTTGAATGCAAAATTGAATAAATTAGTGAACAATACTAATACATATCTTCATTTAAACTTATGAGGCCTGGATACAATCATTCTCATGAACTGTACTACATCCATTGGAGAAAGTATCTTTTACAATCAATTAGTCTCTTGAGTCTTAACAGGTTTCAAATTTTCCTCATGTTGGAAAATGTAACTAGGTTCGGTCTTCATAGTTTTCATTTTACTTATGTCATTATTTATTTTATGTAAAAGGCAAAAGAAGAAAAATAAATTTATTTATTTTTCAAGCATGGGTTTCGTGCTCAAGAATTATTTTTTTAGATAAGCATGTTCTTCATGCTTCTAGGTTTTGTTTAGTCAAAGAGTCAAAGTCCTATTTGGACCTATTGAAAAGAAAAAGGAAAAATAAATTTTAAATATGTAATTTTGCGTCAAAATCCCATCTAGGTGCCAAGTCAGCCTACCTCTCAAGTTGGCCCTGCCCCAATGGACATGTCTATCCGCACCCCTTTGGACAATATAAATAGAGGGAAGATGGAGCTCATTTGGACACACACACTTGGATGTTTTTGGTCTGAAATATCGCATAAAGGA
This sequence comes from Pinus albicaulis, assembly GCA_034641835.2. Taxonomy (NCBI): domain Eukaryota; kingdom Viridiplantae; phylum Streptophyta; class Pinopsida; order Pinales; family Pinaceae; genus Pinus; species Pinus albicaulis. Next base: position 1,437,772,897 of record CM076570.1, read on the forward strand.
CGAAGATGAAGAGGAGGGCCGAATTATGAGAGGAGTAGCTTCTTGAGCTTAAAGTTTGTGAAAGTTCTGTCTTGATGCATCTCTTGTTGCTGGTCTCTTGAGGATGGATTTGTGCTGAAGGAAGGGTCTGACTTGGCATCTAGAGGGTGAAGTCTTCTGTGGTCATGGGTTTTGGTTATTTCTCTTTGAATTGATTCTATAATTAGAGATTTTTCCAGGTTTTTCCCTTGGAGGGGTTTTTCCATTGGAGGGGTTTTTCCCTGGCTTGGAGCCTATATCTTGTGTTCTTTCGTTTTCTGTAATCTTCATGTTTTGTACATTTGATAATTGTTTGAAGAAGAAGAACAAAATTAAATTAATAGCAAGCCAACAAATTTCACAAGCAGTTATCAAAAAAGGAAAATGTAATCTAATCGTAAAGCCTCCCGATTTTCCAAGACCTCCATATGCAAAGACATATCTAATATGTATTTGAAAAATATTTACGAGACGATGATTCTTGAAAATAGAGATTTTGATTCTATCTTACATAAATAGAGACGAGTACAAAAGATTTGGTTTGTTATTGCTTGACTCACTCTTTTGTGTTAACTCTTATTGTTGGTCAGTTGGTATTTTCTGGATGGCTAGTCGCTGCAAGTGTGTTGGCATTGATGTTAACAATCATGCTGGGAGATGTGTTGGGCAGTTGGCATTGTCTGACATTTGGCAAGAGTATTGGCATTGATGTCAACTAGACTAGCATGAATGTTTGTGGCAACAGATGCTAGCATTGATATGCTTGATGTGTCAAGGTCACGGGGAGTCCAATGGTTGATGCAATCTCTGGTAGAGAATCACCATAGTAGCAGGCTTATTGTGTGAAAATTCAATATCTCGAATCTTACTGCAACAACTGATATTATTTCTTATATTTGTTAAATTGATTAAGCAAATTATTTGCAGTTTTCTACGGTAAATATTGAAACATATACATTGCAACCATCACAAATAAAATATTGCGGAAAGTAAATGCAGTTTAAAATACTAGCACACATATAACCATAGTGGCATAGGTATTTTTGGACAATTGTCCCCGGAAAAAACCCAATGTGGGAAAGATACTAGATAGCAAAATAGAAGAGGAATTGTTGATTTTTGGGTAGCATCGGATGTGTTCTAGCTTCGAAACTTTGTGGAGGGGCTAGAACACATGAGATCTCCAAGACCAATAAATCGTTTGGAGAAATTCCACCCGGAGCTTAAGTTATTCAAATAATTATTTATTTTAATGGGGACCCTAAGTCTAAACTTAGGGAAATTAATTAATTAAAGTGAATTAATTTAATAAGTGGGTGAGAATGTTCTAAGTGACGAGGATCAAGTCTTTTTTTAATGTTAGCCATCGATTAGAGATTAGATCATGGCTGTTGATTCGTCAATTGGAAAAGTATTAAAGGAAGGCTTGGGGTTAGTTAGAAAAAAACACACAGTGAACAACACTTGTGCTAAGTCTAAATTTTGGGGCGTGGTTTGCTGAGAATTTAAGAGTGAGCTTGCAGTACAGTGAGGGGCAGCTTGGTAGTGGGATTTCCATCCAAGGCCGAGAATAAAATAGCAGAGAGGCAGATCAACTCCTGAGAGGTAGCGCAGGCCCAGGAGGGGTGACACAGAGCCAACAGGGCTCACACAGTGGGATGCAGAGCCAGAGATGGTGACACAGTCACTCAAAGAGCTGCGCTGGGGTTTCTATGGGGCAGATCGGGCAGCCATCCAACATTGTGATTTCAGAGCCAGGAAAGGTCAAGGAAAGGGTGACCCAACCACTAGGATAGGTGACGCAGTCCAACTTGGTGTAGCCATAGCTCAGTAACACTTGGAGACTGCGCATACACCTGTGGGTTTTCTTCATCCAGTTGCTGAATCTGCCATAACATTTGTCTCCGGATAGAAGTGCTTCTGCAGAGGATTTTTTGTGTTGGGTGAGCCACATTTAGGCACCCTAGTTTGTATTCAGAAATTTTCTTAATAATAAAACCCTCAAAAGCTGCTGCACCGGTTTTCTCGCATTGGGTTTTTTCGGGGACATTTGTCCGAAATATTTGTGTGTTCTTTGTCTGAATGATTGCATATTCTTCAGTACTTGATCTGTATAATTGTGTAGGTTGCAGTGTATTTACTTAGATGTTTTCATGATTTATTCAGAAAATAACTTGTTAAGTTAAATAAACAAGTAGGAGAAGTAAATCAAATTTACCACAATAGGATTTATGTTGAGTAGATTCAGAAATTTCACATGGTATCAGAGCATTTGCTGATCAGGGAGAGCTGAAGCCATCAGCTGAAGACCGAAGAAAATTTGTTGCAGGAAGGTAGCTGTCCCGAGTGACAACGCAGATCCAAAAGAGGCAAGGAGGGTTGACGCAGTCACCAGAGGGGTTCACGCAGAGCCTGCTTAACTAGCTAGGTTGACGCTGTAGCTGCAGCAGTGGCAGCACAATGTTTGCTGGGCCAACGTCGAGATTTCGAGTCTTCGTCTTTCTGGTTGCTGTGGCTAGAAGTGCAGATTTTTTTTATCTTTATTTTTTATTTTTGTTTTTTCTCAGTAGTTGCTTAGTTGCTGGTGGGGCATTGTTTCTGTTGGTGCAGATCAATGTCTAGTAGGGCGTGGAAAAGTAGAGGGAAGCAGTTCCGCAACAGACTTCTTGCCAATAAGTCTAGATCCAATGCTGATCAACAACAAAGAGTGATCAGAGAGGACTGATTTGACATTAGTTGGCGGAGAATTTGCAAGAGGGAGCGTGGTTCCTTGGAGGGTTTCTAGCGCTAAGAAACCCAGATTTGAGTTTTGCTGGGGCAACAGTGTTGAGATTTTGTGTATTTGGGGTAGCATCAGTCGTGCTCTTGCTCCCAAATTTTGTGGAGGGACTAGAGTATATTGGATCGACAAGACCCATAAATTGATTTGGGAAATTTCATCTGGTTTAGGAGATATTGAATTAATTAATTATTTTAATATATTTCCTAAGTTAAAACTTAGGGGACTTAAATAATTAAAGTGAATTTAATTAAACATGTGATGAAATTGTCTTAAGTTACACAGATCAAGCATTTTTTTAATCTTAGCCATTGATTCAAGATCTGATCATGGCCGTTGGTTTTCCAATGAGAAAAGTATAAAGGAAAGGCTTGGGGTCATTTGTAAAGACACACACAGGCAGAGCACTGAAACTAAGCTGAGATTCTAGGGCGGATTTGCTAAGAATTCACAGATTTCAGCTGCAGAGAGGGGAATTTAGGCCAAGGGGATGATCTGATCCCGGGGTCTAAAATTAGCAAGAGGCAGAGATGAGCTCATAGAGGCAGCACAGGGAAGTAGGAGAGCAGCAGTAGGAAGGGAAACAACTGTGCTACGCAGGTGTTGCGCAGTCCCTCAAGGACAACGTGATTTGCTACAGAGAACCCTCAGGGGTTACACAGAGACCCTAAGGGGCAGCGTAAGGACTGCGTCACCCAGTCTGGGGTAACGCAGCCCTTTCCGGAACAAATGTTGAGGGTCAGAGGGGCGGCTTTAGAGGCTGACACAGAGCTTTCAGGGGCAGTGCTGGGGTTTCTAGGCCCTAATTTTGGTTGAGTTGTGTAAATAACGTTTGAGGGTGTGGATCAGGCATTATTTTGGCCCTAGATCAGCCAGTGAGCTGTAGGTCTATCTGTCGGGTTTTCCAGATTTGGAACCTAGGCTTGTTGTATTTAGAAAATTCTTAATAATAAAACCCTCCAGCAGCCAGAAGACCGATTTTCCCGCATTGGGTTTTTCTGGGGACTATTTGTCCAGAAATAACTGTGTCACTTTGTCTTTGTGTGCATGAACTTGTTCTAGATCTGATTTGGTGGAGATCTGTTATGTTTTTTGCTTCGATTTTAACTTGAATTTTATTCAGTTAATAACTTATCTAAGTAGGAGGAGCATAACCGGATTAACAGTATTAATTTCTGGATAAAGTGTAAAGATTCAGAAATTTCCACATGGTATCAGAACAATTGCAAATCTAGGAGGGTTACCAGCAAGACACTGAAGGTTCTAGCTACAGGAAGCAGTAGAAACGCAGATCTGAAGGGACAACGCAGTTTTCAGAGGCAGATTCACTCAAAGGGAAGGGTGACGCAATCTAACGCTGTCTCCTAGCAAGCCCACACAATTACTGCGCAGAGGCAGCTCAGAAACAACGGTAGATTAGTCTGAAGCCTACCAGTGTGATGCAGATCTGAATCTGTCATATCGAGAAAACACTGAAGAAAAGCTGCAGAAATTTAGAAGGTGCTGGTGGGGTTAAATTTCTGAAGTTTTCAGATTTTTAGCCTAAGAACAAGTGACAAAGAGCGGGAGGAGATCAACTTCTCAGAGAGTTTCTAGCCAAAGAAACTTGCAGTTTGGTCAGAGGATCAAAGAGAGCGGAACCATTGTTGATTTGGCAGATTTACAAGGAGGGAAATCAATTGTCAGAGGGCGCAGAAGATGCTTGTTTCGCCAAGGGCCTTAGATCCATTTCTCTAGCAAAGAGAAAAGGAAGTTCCGACACATTTCTAAGCAGATTGCTCCTCATGGACTGCGTGATCAGGACAGGCTGGATGGCCTCTCAAACTTTTTAGTTTGGAAGGCAAGGATCTTGATAGTCCTTGAGGCATACAATCTTAGAGACCATGCAGAGCAAACTCTGGCCACACCGACCAATTCGGATTTCCTTCGGAAGCATAAGGAAGCTGTTGGGCATGCCAAGCGGCTGATTATGGATGGAATTAAGGACCATATTGTACCACACTTAGCTGAGAAAAAGACAGCTAATGAGATGTGGAAGGCCTTAATCTCTCGATATGAGGGAAAATCTTTCCGAAGGAAGATGCTGTTGGAGACACAGATGGGGTCATTCATGATGGCCAAGGGAGAAGACATGGAACATTTCCTCTTCAGTCTGCAGTCGATCAGAGATCAGTTGACTGCAACTGGTGCTAAGGTGAAAGGCGATGTGATGGTCAAGATTGCCCTCAATGCAGTCACAGATGAATGGGAAACCTTTGTCCAAAGTATCTTGGGCAGAGCGGACCTCCCAGATTGGGACAACTATAGTCAATTCTGCGTCAAGAAGAACTCCGCAGATTCACCAAGAAGCAGTATAGCTCGAGATCAAGCAAAGTGAAGAAGGAAGATGAGAAAGAGGCAGCCTTGGCATCAAAGGAGCAACGCAGAGAAGAGGCAACAACAACGTAGAGGTTGATGGACTTCAACAACGCAAAGGCAGTGCATATGTAGTGCAGAGCAGCATCAACGCAAAGGCACCAGAGGGACCGCACAGATTAGTAGCAGAGGGTGCTTCAGTATCGTGGTGCACCCATACTGACTTGTATGTCAGGATTTTGGGTGATGTTTTCAGTTGCTTACTTCTCAGCAACTGAGTTGCAGTGCAACAGTGAGCAGTTGCAGTGCTATGAGTAGCATGATGCAACATTTGAGAGGGAGCTGTAGTACAGATGATACAGTGTTAGTGGCAGTGACATGGGCAGCAGTACAGATAGAAACAACGCAGTGGATGAGGGGTAACAAATGAGCATCAGCAGCGCAGAGGACCGATGCCAAGGATTAGAGTAATGCTTCTCGTAAGAAGTTTGTTTTGCTAGAGCAAATTCCTCGCTAAGAGGGAGTGCTGATTTTTGGGTAACATCGGATGTGCTCTAGCTCCAAAACTTTGTGGAGGGGCTAGAACACATGAGATCTCCAAGACCCAGAAATCGTTTGGAGAAATTGCACCCAAAGCTTAAGTTTTTCAAATAATTAATTATTTTAATGGGGACCCTAAGTCCAAATCTAGGGAAATTAAATAATTAAAGTGAATTAATTTAACATGTGGGTGAGAATGTTCCAAGTGACGAGGATCATGTCTTTTCTAATCTTAGCCGTCGATTAGAGATTAGATCATGACCGTTGATTCGTCAAGTGGAAAATTATTAAAAGAAAGGCTTGGGGTTAGTTGGAAAAAACACAGTGAGCAGCACTTGAGCTAAGTTGAAATTTTGGGGTGCCCTTTGCTGAGAATTTTAGAGTGAGCTTATAATGTAGTGAGGCGCAGTTCGGCAACGAGATTTTCATCCAAGGCCAAGAATACAATAGTAGAGAGGTAGATCAACATTGGAGAGGCAGCGCAAGCCCAGGAGGGGAGATGCAGAGCCAGTAGGGCTCACACAAAGGGACGCAAAGCTAGAGAGGGTGACGCAGTCACTCAGAGAGTTGCGCTGAGGTTTCTGTGTGGCAGATTGGGTAGCTATCCAACGTTTTGATTTCACTCCTCATCCCTTGTACCTACTGACACCCGTCATTCTTCTATTGTCATTAAGTGCTCTCGTAGCCGTATGTGATCCAAGAGTTTGGGCACCTCAAGTATCCTGCCACTTTTTCGAACTGTAGTTGATCTACAGCTCCATATCGCCCCACTACTTAGGTGCATGAGCACTCATGGCATATCCATCATCATCATCCTCATAAGCCTGAGCTGGAGCAGCCTTCGAGTCAGATTCTTCCTTGCCCTTCTTCTTTAGAGGGCACAATGTGGAGAATGTCCTAGTTCCCCACATCTGAAGCATCTGACCTTCGAGAGGTCCTTCTTTTTCCTTCTCTGCTGCCCTTGTTGTCCCTTAGATGCGAGAGCCGCATCTTCCTCTTCCTTCTTCTTGACTTTGATCCCTTTGTTGCTGCTCCCTGTCTTGGTCCACCGTCTGAGCTCTTCTTGTCGAAGAGCTGCCCACATCTCTTCCCAGCTTGGAAGAGCTGGCCTGCCCAAAATGCCCCGGAGAAAGGTCTCCCAGTCTTCATTGAATGCATTTAGGGCAGTCCTGACCATAATCCCAACATCTAGTGTAGCCCCTACGAAAGCTAGCTAATCTCAGAGCCCTTGCAATCTAATGAGGAAGGGGTCGATCTCTTCTCCCTTCTGCCTCTAAAATAATCTCAACTGGTTCTCAAGAAACATCTTCTATTGAACATAAGATCCTGGTACATAGTGGTCAAGGCCTCCCACATTTCTCTTGCTGTGTTCTTCTCAGCAATATGTGGGATCACATGATCCTTGACCCCCTCCATGATCATGTGTTTTGCTTTTGCTCGAGCCTCCTCGTACTTCTTTAGAGGATCAACATCAACCGAAACAACAATAATGTTCAAGGCATGATCCTTGATGTGATGTTCATCCAAAATTGCCAGGATCCAGGAGTTCCAGATGACAAAGTTGGATGCTCCATCTCACCTGTCTTGATCCCTCAGTCCTTTCACATCCATCTTTTCTCAACTAAGTGTCGAACAAGTTCCTTTCTCCGTCTTCCTCTGTTGCCCCAACAAAACTCAGATCTGGATTTCTTGGCGCGAGAAACCCTCTAAGGAAAATTCTCCCTATGAGATTAGATTTCCTTCATGGAAATCCTTCTGCCAACAGATTTCGAAGCACTCCTCTCTCATCTTGCTTTGCTGCTGCTCAACACTAGATCTAGACTTCTTCGCAAGAAACCTTATGAGGAACTGCTTCCCTCTACTTTGCTTCTGCCCCATTAGTCACTGTTCTGCACCAACAAAATCAATGCCCCACCAACAACTCCAGATCGAAGTCATACTACTATTCCAGCCATGAAAACCAGATAATTTGAGGTTCAATAGCCTCTGCGCTGGCCCAACAACCTCTGCGCTGCCTCCTGCAACTACAACGTCATCTTAGCAGGATGACGTAGGCTCTGCGTGTGCCCCTTTGGTGACTGTGTCACCCTTCCTCTGCCTTTCTGGTTCAACGCTGTCACTTGGAACAACTTCTTTCCTGCACCAAATTCTTCTGTGTCCTTTTACCGATGGCTTCAGTCCTTCTTGATCTGCAATTTCTCTGATACCATGTGAAATTTTTTGAATCTAAACCAGAAATCCCTACTGCAGAAAAACTGATTAACATTATCTACTTGTGTTTATATTAACAAGTTATTTTTCTAAATACTTCATTAAAAGTATTTTTGTAAATACACTACAGCTTACACCAATATATAGATCAAGAACTGAAAAATAAATGAGACAACCATGCAAAGGACACACTTATTTTTGGACAATCGTCCCTGGAAAAACCCAATGCAGGAAAACTGGTGCAATAGATCTGAGGGTTTGTATTATTAAGCAACATTATTCTGAGTACAATTAGGGTGCCAAAATCCGGCTCACCCAACCGAGAAAAATCCTCAGTAGGCAGATAAAATAGTGAGTTTTACCTCACACTGCAAGTCCCGACTGATTCGGATCAGAAACTTGTGAAACCCCAGCTGCCTCTGCACAATAGATGCATAGGCCTGCGTGTGTCTGGCTGAGGACCACGTCACCCCTCCTCAGCGCTGATCTGCCTCTCAGAAAATCAAGTTTCAGCCCTCCCTTCTTAGAAACCTCGATCTTCAGTTAAATCTGGACTGTCTCTCGGATGCTCTGCCCTGCCCCTACGTGAGCCCTCTCTGGCGATTACGTCACCCTCTCTGGGGACCACCTCTCCTGGTGGCTGTGCTGCTTCCTCTGCCATCTCTGCTGCCCTTGCTCTGCTATGTACTCTTGGTCCTTCGACCAACAACTGCTTCTGCCCCTCACTGCAACTGAATCACTTATATCTTATCTTCGTCCGAACACTGCTTCGTCAGAAGAATTTGATCTCTTGATTCACTGTGTGTGTTCTCCAATTGACCCTGAAGCCTTCCTTTATACTTTTCCTGTTGAGAAATCAACAACCGTGATCTAATCCTTAATCAACGGCTAAGATTAAATTAGACTTGATCCTCGTCACTTAGAAGCTTCTCATCCACATGTTTTAATTAATTCACTTTCATTATTTTAATTCCATAAGTTTTAATTTAGGCTCCTATTAAAAATAATTAATTATTTGAATAACTTTCACTCTAGTGGAATTTCTCCAAACGATTTTTGGGTCTTGGAGATCTCATGTGTTCTAGCTCCTCCACAAATTGTTGGAGCTAGAGCACATCCAATGCTAAAAAATTAACACTAACTGACTGGTTTATGGATAAACCAGCCAATTCCATCCTAAACTGGCCTGTTAGCTGCCACGACCGCAAATGGGACCCACGGACGCCGTTTTGGCCGGCTTAGGGTGGTTTTGGAGGGAAAAGGAGGGTTGTTTCCCTCAAAAACACCTTCCCCAATCCTTGAAAAGCAGGGGTACCCTCTCATTTGTCTCACACATCTCATTTGGAGCTTTTGTGAGTTTGATTGAAAGCTTGGAGAGTGTTGAGTTTTTGTTGGAACAGTCATCTTGAAGGTTTGGTGTTGGAGTTGGAGCTATTTTGGAGATACTTTGGAGCTGTTAGTAGAGTTGGCATCTTCAAGAGGAGGCTAAGGAAGCTAGTTTGCATTTCCAGGTAAGGATTTTCACTTGCAAAATCCCTCATTTCACTATTGTCCATGTATTAATTTTTTTATGTGTTCATCTATGCTATTGCTATCAAATCTCTAGTTCTATGCTAGCAAATTTTGTAGGCTACAATGTGCATTTGTTTTCCTAAATTTAGCTTTGGTTTTCTGTTTATCTTAGCTACAATTTTTTTTAAATGGCAGATTTCCTTGCAAATTTTAATTATTTCAAGCCAACATGGCTCCAAAAGTCAAGGACAGTGCATGGGCTCATTGTGATGTGATGGATGGAAAAATGATATGCAAATTTCATGAGAAACCTATTGGAGGTGGGGGTATTCTCAGATTGAAACAACACTTGGCTAGGATAAGTGTCCAACTAAAGCCATGTGAAACACCAAATTAAGTGTTAGGTCCTGTTAGGGCAGAATACCTTTCCAAGTTTGAAAAGTTTGAGGAGAATAAGGCTGGGGAGAAGGCCATACAAGATAAAATTGCAAGGAAGAGGGAATTAATAGAAGCCATGAAAGAGAGTGGGTATGATGATTATGAGATTCAAGACTCCACTTCTATCCCTTCCACCAATGACCCCTTTCACTATGTTCCTCCTTCTCTTGGCCAAAAATCAAAAGCAACAAAGAGACCAAACATCCAGAGTTATTTCTCCTCCACTGCCAATCCCACCACCACTTCTTCCCAGCGAAGTCATCAAACCACTTTGGATCAACATTGGAAAAAACAATGCAAAGAAACTTCTTATCAATACATTGCTAGATGGGGGTATGATCTAGATATCCCATTTAATGTTGCTCGCTTACCTTATTACCAAGCTATGTGGGACTCTGTTATAGCTGCACGAAAGGGCTTCAAAGGCCTTAGTGTGCATGACTTGAGGAAAGCTCTTTCACAAAGAGAGATTTCTTCCATTGATGAGTATTTGGCTGAGTATAGAGAGCCATGGCTCAAAACAGGTTGTTCCATCATGTCAGATGGATGAACTGAAGGAATGAACCACACTATCATTAATTTCCTTGTTTCTTGCCCTCAAGGAACCATGTTTTTGAGATCAATTGATGCATCTGATAAGGTGAAGGATGCAACCCTTCTATCTGAGCTTTTGGATGAGATTATTCAAGAAGTGGGGGAGTAGAATGTTGTGCAGGTCATTACAGATAATGCCTCAAACTATGTTCTTGCTGGAAAGATGCTCGAGTCCAAATATAGGACCATATTTTGGACTCCATGTGTTGCATATTGCACAAACCTCATTCTTGAGGAAATAGGTAAAGTGGAGTGGGTAAAAAACACTGTAGAGCATGCCAAGTGCATTACAAAATACATTTACAACCACTCATGGGTATTGAGCCTAATGAGCAAAAACACTGGGGCAAAAGAGCTTTTTAGGCTTGCAATTACGATATTTGCAACTCACTTCCTCACGTTGCAATGTCTAAATTCTCAACAGAAAAACCTGCAGAAAATGTTTTCTTCTGATGATTGGACTGACTCTCGGTGGGCTCATAGACAAGATAGCAAAAACACCAAAATTAAAGTTTTTGACAATTATTTTTGGAAAAGGTCTGCAGAGCTTGTAAAAATTACGGAGCCCCTTGTTAAAGGTGCTAAGGATGGTGGATGGGGAAAAATTGGCAATGCGATACATTTATGAGGCTATGTATCGGGCAAAGGAGCAGATACGAGAAACTTGCAAGGACAAGTTAGCTAAATATGGCCGTATATGAGAGATCATTGATAACAGATGGAACAATCAACTCCATCATCTTATACATGCAACTTGGTTTTTTTTGAACCCAAAGTATCATTATAAAGCTTGGCTAGGAGATCTGCAGGATGGGGACGTCAGGGCTGGAATGATTGATTGCTTGGAGCGCATGGTCCCTATCCATGTAGATCAGTTGGAAATAGATAAACAACTTACTCTTTTCAGTATAGCAACTGGTACCTTTGGAAAAAACTTGGCAAAAATGGCAAGAGATGTGGATCAACCAGGTAAGCAATTCCAATTTGTTTTTCTTTTCAAGTTAAATTGTTTGTAAATAAGTAATGAAATGAACTAAGTAACTAATTAATGTCTTTTTCTTTGCAACGCATTGGTGAGAGTCATTTGGTGGCCAATGACCTCAATTGCAAAAAATGCAATTAGAGTCTTCAGCCAAACTTGCAGTGCTTCAGGTTGTGAGTGCAATTGGTCTATTTTTGAGTGCATACACACGAAGAAGAGAAACCATTTGGAACAAAAACGGTTAAATGATCTTGTCTTCGTGCAATACAACCTTCGACTAAGGCGAAACGAAATGATGAACAAAACACCTGATCTAGATCTCATTGTGTTGGACGATATTGATCCAACATCAGAATGGGTGGAGGAGACTTAAGATCCAGTGTTTGAGGCTGATTTTGATATTGAGACGACATTAGTGGGGGATGACGCAGATTTGGTGGTGCCATCAGAACCAGGATTAGTAGTTGCATCAAGGAAAGACAAACAACCAATGGAAGACACTAGTTGTGCAACTTGACTAACTCGTGCTTCCATTAGGTCCACTTTTATTGTTTTTGGTGGCGGTGCTACTGGGGTTGTAGATGAGGCTAAGGCATCCTCAAACTCTGAACCAGATGATGTCTATGTAGCTCCTGATGATGATCCCGTGTCTAGTAGTGGTGATGAATTTGATGATTGATAATGTGTACACTATAGAGTCTAGACTCTAGACTTGTAGTCTTGTAGTAGGCCAATGGCCTCATAGCTTGTAGCCTAAGTCACCCGACATGGGGACACAGGACATGATGGACACGCGGATTTTAGTGTTGGATTTGGACACGGTGACCCCTTGGAACAGGACACATCCAGACACATTATATATTATTTTATTAAAATACATATATATATATATATATATTAAAAGTTAGATATTTCTTACACAAATTCATACAAATTCATTGATTCAAACATAGATCTTCATCTAGATGTAAGTTTTACAAAGATTTAAGATACATGATACATTGATACATCATACAATCATACATATTACAAAGTAATAGACATATTCATCAATGATCCAATAGGAGAAAGACAAGATACTATAGTTTTCTCATTAAGTCATCAAAATCAAAATGTGTTACATAAGTACTAGCCTCTAGGTAGTACACTGCCAATGGAAAATAGAAATAGCAAATACAAAACAACTTCAAGTCTACAAGACTACAAGCCTCAAGGCAATGCCACAGTAGGTAGCTCATGACTCATGGCTCATCAATCCTCATCATCATAATCAACATCACTGTCCTCATCATGATCATCATGCTCACCACTACTCTCCTTTGCTGCATCCTCCTCCTCTGTATCCAATGTCATCTCTGCATCTGCTGGTGTGGAGGATGACCCCTCTATTGTATCGCCATCATCAAAATGTGACAGGCTCTAGCACTGGCTCATTGAGATCCAAGTTGGCCATTGCCAACTCAACACTACTGTCCAAACCCATATCATCAGGAAAGACATGCCACATCTTTGTCTTTCCCTTCAACCAATCCTCCCTCTGCCTGTAAATAAGATGAAGGTTGGTTCGCACATACACCATTGTCTCTGCCCTGGACTGCTCAAGCCTGCTCTTCTTCACACTATACAAATTCCCACATGTGCTCCAATTCCTCTCGCAACAAGGGGATGAAGTCACCTGAGAGAGGAGCCTCATGGCTAACTGTTGTAGAGGAGGGCTTGTTGCCCCATGAGTTGCCCACCAAGAATAGGTCTTCTTAGCCTTCCTGTCTCGAATCACATCATAGCCTGCAAATCGCCTAATGCCAGTGGAAAACTCTGCAAAGGCATCAACCACCTCATCAAGGGATGCCCTATCTGAAAAATCCTCATGACTGCATCTTTCCTCCCTTGTGAGATTTCACCATCCATGTGATGAGGGAATCTGCAAGAAGGTCCATCATTCAACCACTCATGGCTGAAGTATTTTGGGTTCAACGAGTGAGCCAAACAATGTAAAGGTGTGCAATTCTTGTCCCATCCGCTGACAAGAATATCCTGTATGCTGGTGAAGAAGGCCTCTGGTGATGTCTCATACTATGGGCACTGACTATATAAAACAATGTTCCTCACAGACTCAATCATGGAATCCTATCCCTCATATACCTCTCCTAGGATGGGTTGGTTTGTATCTGCAAATTGAAGCAAGGAAATGATAGGGTCCATGATCTGAATAAGTAGATCTACCTTCTCCCACCAGACATCATCCAACATTATGTCCTTCACTTTTTTTGAGGCTGTTTGATTCATCTTTCTCCAAATAGACCAAAACTTTGAAATAACCATGGCCCCAAGAGTGATCTTGACCTCCCTCAACCTCTTCAAGATGATGAATGAAAAGGCAAATCATGTATCTGCAATCTTCAACAATGATATATTGGTGTACTCCTTGTAGATATTGAGGGCATTTGTATGGTTTTGTACCAAGTTGCGAATATGCCATGCATCCTCAATAATGCTTCCAATCCAAAGCACATCAACGACAATAGATTTCAGTGCTAAGTTCAATGAATGGACAATGCAAGGTGTCCAAAATATTTGTGGATATTTATCTTCCACAATCATGCCAGCAACCTTGCAAACAGGTGCATTAGTTGTAATGATTTGCACACAAGAATGGACACCTACATCTTCAATAATTTTAATAATTAACTCACCCATATATTTTGCATCCTTGTATTGTCCAACTGCATCCATTGATTTCAAGGAAACTGGATCATTCAAGGATGACACCATGAAGTTGATGAGTGGGTGCCATGCTGTATTTGTCCATCCATCAAAAACAATGCTAACCCCAAATGTTGGCCATACTGATTTAATAGGCTCAAGCATTTTGTCCGCCTCTTTCTTTGCCTTTTGTCAACAATGTGGTTCTAAGCTTCTCTGACCCAGGAGGCACATACCCTGATGGAGCCCCTTGACTTAGAGCTCGACACATCTCAATGAATGGAGGTGACCGTGCAACATTAAAGGATATGAAGTTCTGATAGAAAAAAATGCAATGGTGAGATCAAGCTCTTCCCTCTTCTCTTTCTGGAAAATCTTGTCCTTTGGACCAAGTGCAATTGCCTTTATTTTCGCTACTTTTCCCCCACTAAAACTCTCAAATGGGAACTTGTTGCTACTTTTCCTCAAGAATGGAAGGGGTTCATCATTCTTGTTTTGTTTTGATTTTGATGCGACATTTGCCACACCAACAAATGCCTCTCTCTCCATTTCCTTCCTCCTTGCTAATGACACCTGTGAACAAGCTGAAATGCCTCAACTTTGTAAAGCCAACAAATGAGCTTTCACACGGTAATATGTGCTCATGAAATGGTTTTGGCAAAAACTGCGTTTCCATGCAACATTGCCTCCTCCCTTCGCCTTGCTGCCTGGCCTTGCCTCTCTTGTCACATATTTCCACAATGGGTATTTGAGGTCTTGAGTTTGTTTTCCCTGAACATTTGAAGCTGTTGTTTCAGCCCCACTTTCAATAGATGGAATACTTGCATACCCTGATGAAATAGGGATAGGAGGGGCATCTCCATTGGGGACATTCTTCCCCTTTTTTTGCCCATGCTTTGCTTCCCTTGATTGAGCTATGAATGCTGTAAAAAATAAACAAAAATGACCCAATTTGTAAAACATATGCACATCCATCCAAACCAAATGCAAACACATAGAGAGACAGTGCACTTACCTGTTGCTCGAATCTCCTTGAAAACACTCCCTTGCTCGTTGCTCCTTGCTCTTTGCTCAACTCACACAGAAGCTTTGGTGAGAAACAATGAGGAAAATTGCACTTTTATAACTCACCGGACGTATTTTTGCGCTGGTCGAATCCAACAAAAAAGGATTCGATCGTGTCCTGTACGGACACGATCGGGACTCGTCGTATCCTGTATGGACATGATCGAATCCGAGATTTCGAACTCGAATCCCCACGCGTTGTGTCGGATTTGCATGATTCAGGACACGTAGCCCTATATCAACGAATTTGGTTTCTTAGCTTGTAGCATTGTTTTGGACTTTATAGGCCATTTGGAGCCTCATTGCTTATGTATCTTGTCGATGATATGTATTGCAATCGGTGCGATTTTCATATATTCACCTTTACATGGTATATAAATGAGCAAAATTTGGATATTTTGTCTCTATTGGCTTGGAATCGTGGTTGCAAATCTTAAAAATAGTTTTTTTTATTAAAATTAAATTTTTAATGTATTTTTTTAAAAACCGGTTCATTGAGATCTAACCAGTCCCGGTTTGACTGGTTCAGATTTGAAACCCGATTCATTATGTCCACCGGTCCGGTCACTGATTCCAGTTTTTAATAATGTGGACCCTACTGCGCTAGTGTGTCCTCCAGGTCTCCTCTGAATTTGAAGAGATTCCGACAGTAGGATTCCAAGATATCCCAGGCCCTAGGTCTAAGATCAAATTTTTCCCTAGTGTTCCCAAGGCTAGTGCCTCATAGGATCAATTTGACATCCTCAAGTGAAAATTCTTGTTTGATCCTTTCCCTTGCCTTAGTCAGGTTAAGAATATCATTGGTTGCTAGATTCCATGCCCTTAACTTGGGCTGGGTACACTTGGTGCCGTGTGGTGCCAATTCTTATCAAAGGAAATTCATCAAGGGAAATTCAGGAATCCAAGTTCTATAAGGATTTTATGGATTGGGAAAATCCTTTTCAAGTCATATTCCTTTAACCCAACCCTCAAATCCTCAATTCCTTTCCCTAGAAAGTCTTGTACCTTGCTTAAAGAGAAAGCAACCTCCATTCTTAATCATATCCTAGGGAAAGGGTCCTTTAAGGTCACTTCACATTTATTTGTTGATCCATCCTTTATAGGTGACTTCCTAATTACTAGGTTTACTCCCATCGGTGAATGTTCGTAAAGAGCAGTAGTCTTAGTTTTGGTACTGGTGACAATGGGCTAAGTCTCGATCGTTGCCCTTGACCTAACAATTGCCCTCTTAGTAGTCCCTTTTACGCCCCCCACTGGTTTGACTTGTAACACCTTCCATGCTAGATCAGGAAGAGGAACAGGTCCAACAGATGCTCAGGTAGAGTTGATAGAAGATATTGTTTTGCAGAAGAGGTCTAGAATTACAAGACAGGGGCAGCATGAACTTTGACAGATTGGGTTGGAGGGACAACTTTCAGGCAAAGCTAAATGGTACACTAGAGAGAAGGTGGAGGAGAAATTTCCTCACCTCCTTTAGTAAAAGCTTTTGGGGACTAAAAGCCTCCCAAAATGGGGAGGTATGATCCGAACTGGTTCATTATATTGTTTGTCATCCATCTCGATGCATTTGGAGTGGAAAAAGTGAAGGAATCAACTCACAAGACCGTTTTTTCCGGCGAGACTATAATATTCCTACTCGAAATTTACAATGATAAGCAAAGACATGCAATAATACAACACATAAATATTCAACAAACACACGTATACAAACTGGAAATTTTTCCCGGAACACAAAACTGGCCCAATTTTATTAGATAATATGCTAGAGTACAATATGAGTTGGAGAAAGATCACCCGGGCTTGCACAAGTTAAGCTACAAGCCTTAGGTAATAAGTACATAAATGCCCAACTGCTTCAGTAATTCTAATCTCCAGAAAACCGCACTGCCCCTTTGGTTCCGCATTGCTGGCCAACTTCAACCTCTAATTTTCCCTTCTAAATTGCCTAAAAAATTCTAGGAAATTAAGGGTGAACTCCTTGCCCCAAACCCATAAAAACCCAAAAAGTATTTCCCTTGGTTTTGGCCTCCCAAAATTGGTCTCTCACAACTTAGCCCTCCTCCAAACCATAAAACTATTCCTTTGACTAAACCTGTCAATCTCTGCTCCCAAAACTCCAACTATCTGCTCCAAATAAAGCTCCAATCAACTTCCCAACACTCCAACTCCTCAATCCTCCGGATAGTGCTTCCCCCAAATAAATCACTCCAGTGATTGTGCAGTCATGGAGGGAGTGACACAGTCCTGAGCTTTGGAAATACGTTCTGCGTGTAATAATGTCTCCTTTGCTATAGCTACGCTCATCTCGACTGGAAATGATCAAGAAATGCTCCTTTATCTCCTCAACTTAGCAGCCAACTCCACTGCTCCTCCACCAACATCGTAGGCTCTTCCTCTCTGCAGTAGCTGCTCAAAAACTGCGTAGGTTGAATCCAAAAATGTGTAGAAGACTATCAGTGTGTCTCCTCCGATCTCACTGATAGAAAGGAAGCCTTCCTAGGGTGGCACTCTAGGTCCACCGAAGAAAGGATGAGCTTCACTCCTTGGGAAGCTCTTGTGCTAAAAAACACAACTTGGCTCAGTTGAACAACTAAGGCAAATATGATTTTCGAATTGGAAAAAGACCCCAAATGTTGCTTCACTCCTATTTATAATTGCTGGCCATGAGCGTCATGTGTTCCCCATATAATTTCGACTTCAGCTTAGGGAATTCGAATTCCCTTCCTTGAGTACGTTTTGTTTATGGGTTAGTGGCCCCCGCATTACACTAACATGCAAATTAACACATTTCTCCTAAGTTCCCTTCACCAAAACTACTTTAGGCTTTTATTAATCAAAGTTGCCAAAATTTTTCCTCAAACCTTAGGAAAATAATTAGGAAGGGACATTATAGGGACCCAGTTTGGCGAAATGGGGTCTGAAACCTTACGAGAGTGTTTTGAGGCATCAAACGACGTTTTTTGGGGGTAAAACTTTTCCGCTTTAGCACAACACCGTTTCATGCGATTCTACACACAAAGATCTTTCGAACGACGCAAGAAGCACGTCAATTAGAGTCCGTATGCAAAAGTTATGCCACTCAGAAGTTGACCTTCCTGTTTTCACACCTATAGTTCAGGAGGATGTCGTGTCAACCCCCATTATTTATGGAAAAGGGGCTAGCCACATGTTTTTGATGTAAACGACTCTAGAAGAGTCTATAGTGTAACTCTAGTTAAGAGTTGATGTAGTCAAAATTAACCACTAGTAGGCTATCGGGCTGTGTTATAATCGAGACACTAGGAGGAAGAGACATCCCATTCTTTCAAGAGCATTTTGTTACATAGCTGAACAAAGATAGCTAGGAGAGATAGGAGGTAGAGCACACAAAGAGGATCTGTGCATTGTAGTTGCCTTCGGGCCACAGGCATTGCTTCTTTGTACTTGCAGCCATATTTCCAGACAGAGAAAGAGAGCAAATCGACCTCACGTTCCAGCTGGATTTTCTCCCGAAAGGGTTTCCTAGAGAGCATATCTTGTGTCTTATGTGTATGTGTGAGCTTATTTTGTCGTTCTCTATTTTTCTGCATAATTTATATTCGCATGCATGCACTAATTACAGTTAAAACTACAGATCTTAAAGCTTTTATTTTTGTAAATAAAGTAGAGCTATTCACATTCATTTAAAACAGTGGATTACATAGTAGACATTATCAGGTAGATAGGCAGACCAATGTCTTGCTGTGGTAATTGCAATCGTCCCTTTGGACCTGGCTTTCACCCTCTGGGAAGGGAGGTACAGGGAGAAGAGCAGAGGGCAGTGAGTTGTTATCAAAATACAGAGATAAGCATAGATAATGAGACTAGAAAAAAGGCTCTATAGCCTCGCAGTGGAAGGAAAAACAGAGCTTTTGAAGATTACTGTCATTAAACCTGGAAGACTAGAGCCCTGGAGAGTGCGACTGGTCTGCATCATCAGTCAAGAAATCATCAACACTTATTGGCCGATCAGGGGTGCCTTTGTTGGAGCCAAAAATCTGCCTTCTGCTTGATGAGGGACCTGCGCCGGGGGAGACCTGCATAGAAGAGGAGCGAGGAGCGATTGTGTCAGCATCTTCTTCTTTGGGGCTCAGATGACGGTGGAGAGTCGCTGACTGTTGTTTTAGACGAGCATAATGAGGAGAGCTGCGGTCGATAAACCTGCGGTGATGGACTTCGCTGATGTACATCACGAATTTCTCCATGAGGGAGTCGAGTTTGCGCTCCAGGATGCAATTACGGTCTTGTTGATCTTGGAGAGCCACGACGAGCATAGTTTTTGTTTGCCAGTACAGGTCGATTACGTGACTGTGAAGATTTTCTCTGGCTCTGGTGAGGCCGGTGTCAGGAACCCAATTGAAAGCAATGTCCACAACTTCTGTCGGTATGTTTCTGTGGGTGGTTTGGACTTTGTCTTCAATTTCAGCAAGATGTTGCTGCACTTCCGGGCTAGCCATGGCTGCAAAGGTTCTGGTAGAGTTTTTGGCTGCCATCTCCGCGTGAGTGACTGGGGGTCGAGAGAGGTTGGCCTAGCAGGCACCACGAACTCGTCCACCTCAAGCAGGGAGGGAAGGATTGGCTCTGCGGGGGGCCATGAGGGAAGGGCCAAGCAGAGAGGGGCAGGTGGAAGCATTGGGCAGCAAGGGGTGGCTTGGGTGGCCGTGCCTCGAGAGAGGCAGGGAGGAAATGAAGAGCAGAGCACACGGATACAGGAGCAGAGCAGAGCAGAGGGTCGTTGAAGCTAGAGGAAGGAATGAGGAGCAGTTGGGTTGCGAGAGGTAGATATAGGCTGGAGGGAGGAGCTGATGGCAGGGGAAACTGCGAGAGAGCGTGCCACATGGTTTGGGGATACATTGTGGGAAATAAATGTTGCAGATAGGAATGTCCTTCTGATGACTGGCAACGACAGAGCCGTGGGCTTGATTATACCTGGGGAGGGAGGTGAGAGTTATGATCATGATTACAGGGGGGGGGGGGGGGGTGTGAAGATGCCGAGGGGGTGGCCTGTCCGGCAACCGGCGTATCCAAGTCTCGGATGCGAGTACATTCATCTCTGACAGTTTGCTGAGTGTAGGTGTCCCATGACGCGGATGTGAAATGGTTGTTGCCGTTAACACCAATGATAGCAAGGAGGTCGGCCAACTGATTGGCCTTGCGTCTGACGGCTTGAAAGGTGATTCCTTTTGCATTGTCGATGCGGAATTTTATTTTCTGCAGACTTTTGTTGATTGTCCAGCTGTCCGAGACCTGGCGAACACTTCTTCCTTGCTGAATCTTTCGACAGTTTTGGGTAGCGATACAGATCTTAAAGTTTAATAAAATTGTAATAGTGTAAAATTTTAGTATTTTAATATAATATTATTAGATCTGTTGTGACGAACTGTCCAGTGGGATATCCATGACTGTTTACGGATCAAGAGAGCCATTTTGCTAAGATTCTTAGGTCATCTAATCTGTAAGCCTTGCTAGGGAAGTCTCCCTTGTGGGGATAATATCTGATCACAGAATAAGGGAGAAGTTGCTCAAGTTGTAGTGTTGGTGGATGCCATTGTTTTAATGCCATTAAATTACAATTAAATCAAACAATTCCAAAAATAATATATGCATACTTCGCAATTTATTCGAACTTTCAATTTAACCAGAATTTAACAATTTAAATGCGTAAAAATATCTGGATATCCATTTGAATGCGTTTCTGGTCCGTTGTTGCTCCCACTCCTACTACCAAACCAACTGTTTCATCCCAGCCTATCTAGGATCAACCGATCTGGTTCCCAAATCCCAAATCCAGAAGACTTCATATATGAGGTTTCTAGCCCCCATGCCCAAAACTCCAAGATTAGTTACTCAAATTATCAAGTTTCTCTCCACAACTTCACTCCGACTATTACTTATATGTATATCCTCCTCTATCTTCGCTTCCCTAGAAGGCTAAGAACCATTTCGCCCCCCCCCCCTCCCCCCCCTTTTTGTCATCTTTGATTTCCTTATAACATCAATTTTCCATTGCCTTTTGCTCCACCGTTGTAGTATCTCGATTTAAAAAATGGTTTTCTAGTTCTCAGTCGGTCACAGGTGGAGCAAACTCTCGTGTCCAGGGTGCTCCGTATGAAATTGAGAGGCGGTCATATATTATGAGATTGATGGTAAGTATATTATTTATTTTATTTAACTGGCATTTCAATCCTATTAATACTCAATATTTTATATTAAGTTTTTGTTTTTGTTTTTGTTTTAAATTCGTACTTAATACTTTATATTAAGTCCGTACATCACTACCTTTGAGTTATTGCAGTGATATGAGTTACTACTTTTATTAAATGTCATTTGTACCACTATTTTTAATCGTTTTATTAAATTTATACATTTAATAAATTTATATAATTAATAATTGAATTTGTTTGGGTTTTAATTATTAAAGTGTTTGTGTTATTTGTCCTTTTGAACTTTATATATATATATATATTTCAATTCCCTTTTATTTTGCATAATCCATTGTATGTATTAGTTATATTTTATGATGATAGTATACATATCAAGTATGCTTGAATTAAATATTTAATTAGTACTTCAAAAACTAATTCACCACCCTATACTTGACCACATTTTTTTTAATTAGTTAATATGTATACTAGTGAAATGCATGCGATACATGCATATGTAGCTATCATATGCATGCTAATATTTCTATGCCCCCTATAATTCAAGATGGGTCATTGCAAATGTTGGCCTAAGACCTAGAGTGCTTAGTGAGGCTTTCCAATATGCTTCTAGATTTTGTGGTAACATTAATCATAGCTTCAAGAATTGCATGCTTAAGCATCTCCCCTTGAATTTGATAGTGACTACCATTGAGAGAGCTAAATGCTGAACAACTACTATTTAGAAAAATGGTTATATGTCCACTAGGCATTATCCCTTGACCTGCTCAATCGAGGGATGAGATGAGGTCCAGAGTTTCTTGATAGAAATGCCAATGCGATACTCGACTTATGGCTTGAATTTTAGCTTCTTTACTGCTACCAGGAGTTCTTCGACCTTAGATGCTGTAAGAGGATTTTCGTCAACTCCACTATCTACTTTTACCATTGGTGCAAATCTCTAGATGGTGCTACATATCCCTTCCCTGGGATACATTAGGTTAGGCCATTATCTAGAGTGCATTATTTGATTGTCTCTTGGGATGGACATTGCAATTGTTGGATCTAAGGATGATAGTGAATGATCCTTTTTTCTTACAACCTATCTCATCACTACATTGTGATTGTATTTATAGTTGGCTCCCTTTGCTTGTTAATTTTCAAGGCTAGATTGTTCTCTGCTGTGGATAATTGCAATTTTAAACTTTTCAACATTTTGATATAACATTCACCCCATAACATCATTTCATCATTAGCAATTATGCAGAGAGAACAATAACATCAACAATGCAGCGAAACATTAAAGAACAATAGAAGAAAAACATTCACAATAAAGACACCATGATTTAGGTCAGAGACTAGGGCAAAACCCCACAAGGGGGAAAACCCAACCATATTCTTCTTTTATTAGATATTCATAAAATGTTCAGTTGAGATACAAATAAATATGAGACACACGTTACATCAT
Organism: Pinus albicaulis; assembly: GCA_034641835.2. Lineage (NCBI taxonomy): Eukaryota > Viridiplantae > Streptophyta > Pinopsida > Pinales > Pinaceae > Pinus > Pinus albicaulis. Next base: position 1,437,795,720 of record CM076570.1, read on the forward strand.
CCAATACATTAGGCCTTCTAGTCCAATCTTGGCGCCAAACAAGCATGCACATGTCTCCATATTACTATCACAAGAGTACTGTAGACATGTTGTTATCACTTCATCTAAATCAATTTTAGACAACAAGGTAATTGCCATATTGATCATTGTCACACTGTCATATAGATCATTGTCTTACAGTCAACAAGATCATTGTCTTATTGTCAACGACGTCACTATCTCATTGTCAATAAGGGCATTGTGACTGACATGCATTGAGGTTTATCATACAAGATTAATGCCGTATCACTGGTCACTGTCATTATCATTCATCAAGGTCTATCATATATATATATATATATTGCCATAGCAAAGGTAACTGTCATGGCAAGGTCACTGTGATATCAAGGATTACTACGAAGTCAATGTTTCCATATCTAGGTCACTGTAGAACACTGCCTTACGTTAAATAGATCTTTGTATTACGTCAAAGTCTTTGTCCAAACATCACTAACATCACATGCGAGCCACAAAGTATAACATACAAGCACAGTAATGTAATATATATCGAGCCTTAGTGTCACTGCCAGATACAAATGCGAGAGCCATAGAGATATAATTCGAGCCACAAGGAAGTGTGCGAGCTACAACAATGTATGTGAGCCACAAAGAACGAGCCATAGATAAAGACAACGAGCCATAGAAGGGATATACGAACCATAGTACATTAATATGAGCCATTGTATATTGATTCGAGCCACAAAAAAGAAGATCTGAGCCACTGTATATTGATTTGAGCCACAAAAAAGAAGATTCGAGCCACTAAAGAATATAATGTGGGCTACAGGAATGTATGCGAGTCACAAAGGATAGAGAGTTATTGGAATAATGCAATCTCTGAGTATATGAAATCATTGTAAGATATGATGCAAGACACAAAAGCAAGGCATATTGTAATTTCATTAGAAATTCACGATGCAACTGCAATATAATTAATGCCACGATGCCAATGCAATATAATAGATGCCACGATGCCACTGTAATATAGTTGATATCACAAAGTGTGTGCTACAGAGAACGAGCCACAATGGTGCGAGCCACTGAGAATGTAATGTGAAAATTTCTGAATATTAGTTATGCAGAAAGCCTACTGTTAAATCTTGATTTATTTCTACTTAATCAAGTTATTAATTTGAAATATTCAGTATTAATAATTGAAGTAAGCATGTTAACAGTGTACACAAATACAGATCTAAACTGAATACATGCACAATGACAGAGTGACACATAAGATTTTCTGGACAACTGTCCCCTGAAAAACCCAATGCGGGAAACCGGTCTTCTGGATACTGGAGGGTTTTTATTATTAAGTAGATTCTAAGTACAACAATTCTGGGCACCTTACTGGTTAAACAGATAGAGAAATACAAAAATCTGCAGCAATACCCTGTTCCAGAGACAGAGAAACTGTTTGATTCACACCCTCAAACAGGATTTATAGAACTAGCCCTTTTTTGTCTTCAGAAACCCCAACGCTGCTCTGAACCCCTCTGCGTCAGCTTAGCTAGCTTGCGTGTGCTCTTGCGCTGCTCAGGAGAGGCCTGCGTAACCCCAGACTGGGTTACGCTGTCCCTGCGCTGCCCTAGCTGCACTTGTGTATGCCCTGATGGCCTCCTACTGCCTCTGCGTTGCCCTTTCTGGGCCTGCGTAGCACCTAAAGCCTCTGCGCTGCATAACTCCTTCCCCCTCTGCGCTGCTCTGACTGTTGCTTCTCTGCCTCTTGCTGACTCGTGGCCTGGGATCAGATAATCCCTCTCGCCAATACTACCCCTCGCTGTAGCTGAAACACTTCGAGAAATTCTTAGCAAACCACGCCCTAGAATTCTAACTTAGTCTCAGTGCTCTGCCTCCGTGTGTGTGTTCTCCAACTGACCCCAAGCCTTTCCTTTATACTTTCTCGTTGGGAAACTAATGACTGTGATCTAATCTTGATTCGACGTCTAAGATTAAAATAAAGCTTGATCTGTGTGACTTAAGTCATTTTCATCACATGTTTAAATTAGTTACCTTAAATATTTTAATTTTCCTAAGTTAGACTTAGGGTTCTTAATTAAAAAGATTAATTAATTAATTATCTCTTAAATAGGATGAAATTTCTCAAATCCCTTTCTGGGTCTTGGAGATCTCATGTACCCTAGTCCCTCCACAAAGTTTGGGAGCTAGATCACATCCGATGCTACCCCAACACTCAAATTCTCAACATGTAATTGAAACCATAGAAGTGCGACGTCACTGTGAATGTAATTCGAGCCACAGAAGTGCGCTGCCATTTTAAGATTTGCGAACCTTAGAGTTGTGGTCTATTGTATAATACACAAACCTCAAAGTAGCGTGCCACTATAAATATGCAAGGCTCAAAGTTGAAGAGAAGCGAGGTACACAAATTATTGTCTCAGACTTTTGCACTCCATTAAGTGACCTCAGATCTTTGCTAGGATGTGAGAGATCGAATCTCCATTTGAGAGGAGAATCAATCCAATATTTATATACATTCAAGTGGTCCAAATAGATTCCTTCAGAGGTCAAGCTGACTTTAGAGTTTTGGAGGGAAATTCAAACTTGATCATTTTAAAATATAATTTTGTAAATTCTTGCCCAAATAATTTTGTCACATATTAATAATATTTCTTTTATCGATTTAATTGTCAATATAAATTTTCTTTGGGGCACATTGGGCTTTCCCTCGGGGCAGTTGGGTTTCTCATGGGAAATTCGTCCCATAGCTATCCAAATTTCAACATTGTTATGCATGGTTTTGTTTTCTTCTTCTCTAGACATCCAGTTCCCTTAGCTGTAGGTTTAATATTGTACTTTTGGGAGATGTATTTTGTACTCCCATCATTTCCATTTGGATATGTTGTACTTTTTAGTAGTATTGACCTGTTTTTGTCATATGACATCAATATAATTTCATTTCATTTAATGCATGCACACACAAAGAAACTAGACAAGTGAAAATGTGATAACACAGTTGACTATCTGAATTATTTCCTTTTATCCAGTGTTCTAATGAGGGCAGGCCCAGGGTTGCCAGGGAGCCCCCCCCTTCGAAGCCGCTCGCGGAGTGTGCTCCGCTCGGTAGCGACCTCGAGAGCTCCCTAAAAAAAAAAAACTGCTCCCTGGTTTATTTGCAGATTTTTTGTCTCAAAGATGTTCCAACTTCCATACACAAATGTTTTTCAAAGAAACAAAAGTTTTTAAGTAGGGCAACATAATTTTCAAGCCTATGGCCCTAGTATTGATATGCATTTCATGGTAATGTTAAAAATTTAAGTAAAATTATGAAAATGAAAGATAAATGAGAAGTGACATTCTCCTTTATGTTTCATTTTCATCCCTTTGCTTAAATTTTTAACATTCCCATGAAATGACTCTGGATGTTTGAGAGTGGTTCCAACCTCATTGGGTTTCATATTGTGGTGCCCAAATTGGGAAATTTAACCAGAAAATCCTTTTTACTACAATTTAATACCAAATTGAGTCTAAAATCCTTAATTGTGTAATTCTAACCAAACAACATAAAGACTTAATGTGAAATTTTAAACAGACAAAAAATTGCGGTGCCCAAATTGGGCAATTTAACCAGAAAATCCTTTTTACTACAATTTAATACAAAATTGAGTCTAAAATCCCTAATTGTGTAATTCTAACCAAACAACATAAAGATTTAATGTGAAATTTTAAACAGACAGAAAAATTAAATCTCAGAAGAATACCTGGAATGAGTTAGAGGTGTTTTGGACTGTGGTTCTCCCTGTTGATGCAGTTACCAAACCAACCTTTACCTCCCTAGCCTATGTGGGGTCTACCAGTACAGTCCCCAGGTCCAGAAGACAGATCTTCTGGACCCTTGCCCAGAATTCCAAGAACAATCGAGCTATATGCTTCCTTGTGTGACTCCTCTGTAAATTTCTCGTCTGTAAAGTTCTTTCTCTCTAAATTTCTCCCCCTTCTAAGAGCCTCTTCGAATCCCTTATATCCTCAAATTCACCATCTATCAACCTTCTTGTTGCTCATCTCTTCCACCATCTCCCTTCTCTGCTGCCACCTTTCTATCTTCTCGACCCTTCCTTTGAGTGAAGGCGGTTCAAAAATTAGAAAAGATGTTTTGAAATGGTTTGGTCACTTTGTATGTAGTTTTGATAAGATCCATGAATTGTTTTTATAATAACAATTGCTTTATTTTAATGTATTTTATTAATTTTTATTTTAATTAATTAATTTTATTTACTTTAGTTAATTAAAATTTAATTAAGTTATAGTTTATATTTAATTATCTTTGTCACACATATAGATGTAGATATATGTTTTAATTAAACACACACACACACACACACAGATATATATATATATATATATTGTAAGGGTGGTACTCATATTAATGCCTCACCTGGTATACTTATTATATTCTGGTGAGTTTTAAGGATTAATTTCGATAATTGATTTATCAACTTAAACTTCAACTTCTATTCCAAGATTAGCTTGTAGGTATAGTAGTGCAATACATGTGGTCCATACATATGTAGCTATCACATTGATGCATCGTATGTATGCTAATATTTAAATCCCATTCGTATTTGTACGTGGGTCATTACACACATGGAGAAAGTGGAATTTTAGATCTCACTCAAAATCCAGCAGACTTGTCAGTTTTTCTGGATTTCAGGATTGGGGGGATTGCAATGTTTCCATTGGATTTTGTCAGGTACTAGGGTATGTAACTCGTTTTTAATCAAGAGCAACAAGCCCTCTATGCACCTTGATGTTGGTGAAATTGGTTGTCGAACTCCTCTATCATGACCCTTATCACTCAAACAAAATCTTGACTTGACATGCTACGTTTTTTCTATCTTATGTTAATTGCTTAGAGGGTGATATTATTAACAAAGATCCCAAGATAGGCAATGATTTTGATGATATGTAGCTATCTATTGTAGCATGATTTTTTGGATGCTAGAGGCATCTACAGCCTATTTGTTGATGTATTTTCAATTCAGAGATGGATTGCACTTGATGCTATTTTTGTTATTTGAACCCTTACATGTTATATAAATGAGAACTTGTAACTTGTGGACATGGTTGATGAAGATTATAACTTCTAGATGATTGATGTTATATGGTTTAAAACTTTAATCCATGTTTTTATGCTTTTTATATCTAATTCATCATTCTACAGGCTTTTGTTGACATATATGCATCAAAATATATAAAAATATATATTATGTAAAAATTCGCTCACGATTTGCTCTCAAAACGGGAGCTTTTGAAAATGTCGCTCCCCGCTTCCGCTCCTGCTCCCAAGTAACCTTGGGCAGACCATGAGTAATCAGTTACTTTCCATGTTTGAGACCAAAAACAGTAATAATCACAAGGTTAAGCAGTGCCTAGCGTTTATACTGTGGTTTTTGTTCAGCTACTCAATGCTCTTGTCAATAGGCCTGCCAGGCCATTTGCAGGTGCAAAGTTTGCCTTCTGTTGGGACTCCCACTGAAAGTCTTTCTGCGACTCCACATAAAAGAAAAAGACTCATTACAGTTTTTTATGATATGAATCTTGAAATCTTTTCTTCCTGTCTCTCTTTTTAAATACAAATGCAAAAGGTGTGAGAATCGAGATGCAACCCACCAGGGATGACCTTTTCATTTATTTCAATCAATATTTGAAACATGAGTAAAGTTGATAGTTAGACAGCAGTTGTCAATTTTTCTTCTGTGAAATGCACATCCTGAGCACTTCCCCTCATTCCAACAATGGTACCTGGGGTGAACTAGATTCTGCAGAAGCTTGAGGCTCTGTCAAGACAAGCTCAAGGTTGTTACAACAATATACTCATCAAGAGCTCAACTTGTGACTTGGGGGAAATGGTTCTTGTTGGGGAGGATAATTCATCACTTCTCACAACCACCCAGGTTTGATCCAATTGACAGACAGCATTTTAAATATGAATATGCTTTGATTACAATCATTTTAAGAGCCAGTGCTCATAAATTGAATAAGGGAATTGAGACACATGCCATATTTAGTTAGGTCATTTCTGTTTCTAGATCATCATGTGTGCATACAAGTCTTCAATATATTACAGGGTATATTTATTGCTGATTAGTCATTGATATGGATAGGAGATGGAATCATTTTAGAGAATTGGGGTTGTCATATTTCATTTGTTAAAACATATTTCCGATTTTTTATTTTATTTTGGACTTTTGAAATTGTGTTCCAGTAGTAGGATAGTATTCTGAAATATATCCAATCATATTCAGGCTGATGCTGAAGAATCCAAGAGTTTGGAACTTAGGAAGCTCCAGAATGCTTTGGAAGAAATGCAACTTGAATCAGATGCAGCTAAAGCGCTTGCATTGAAAGAGAAAGAGGCAAATCTGGTTCTCCGAAATAAACTTGAAGTTGCTACCAATCAAAGCTCAGCCTTGGAAGAGAGCTATGTGAAAATCCAGGATTTGACAAGAGAAAATCAGTCTCTTAAGGTAAAATATTGCTGATAGTGATTGGATATGCCCAGGTGTTGCAATTTCAATTTGAATAACTTGAAAAAAGGAATGATTTTGGCATGACATTGGTATTCATATAGCAAATTAGGTAATGTGTTTTAAAATTTTAGATTTGTTTAAATTTTGAAGTATTGTTTGGTATGTATAATCTGAAAAAGGCATTTCCAATTTCCTAAATTGTGTTGTGTTTATGCTTTCTTATAAATTGAATGTATTTGTATAGAAATAGAAATACAATTGCTAGAGACAGAAAAGCATGTGCAGAGGAAATATGTAGATGCACATATCCTGGTGTGACACTGACGAAAATGAAAATTTATGCAAATTTACAATTTTTTGTGTAGAAGTGTTTCATTCTTATTACTCATCACTATCAAAAGATCGCAAGGTTTACCTGATTTTTGTTCCACTTTCTTCTGTGTCTGCAACTTTGTCCTTCAAGTTCTATGTTACTCATTGAATCACAAACTTCTAATAGATTTTCTATATATTGTTCTCTAAGATTTGGCATCTGATAGTGATAAAAAAATGCAGAAGAGACTTAATTTTTAGGCTTCATTGAGAATAATGAAGAGATCATCTTTGTCTTTTCTTGTCAAATCTGATTGCTTGTCTTGCATTTTTTTTTTGTGAATATTTTGATTGAATTTGCAAGAATATTATCGATTGGGTCAATGGAAGTGCGTTCTTTTTTGCACAAGAATTTGCAACCTGTGAAATACAATCTCTGGCTTTACATAGTGGTGTTGGTCACCTGGCCATAGTCCTGTGTTTGCTTCATGTAAATCACTGTTGATTACAGGTTTCTCTTCACTGCCATGGAGTTGCATAATAACAAGTGTGCATGAAAACCAAATTTTGCAAATGCATATTATCATTTTGTTGAGCTCTCAACAACCCCTGTCCCCTTCTGTTCTTCTTCTGGGGTTTATATTGATTTTATACCCCCATTGCCTTTGCAGCGTGGTTTCTTTTCATTCTTTAAACACATAAGTTAGATGAGACTCCATGTTCTACTCTCTCAATTATGACTTAGTGTGATAAATGAATCTCAAATGTTTATCAACAACAACATATCCAGAATACTTTAAATGTAAAGACATCTGTTTAGGATGAAATAATATAATACTGAAATGTATGGAAAAATGATATTGATAATAATTTTGCAAATGCAGATTATAGTTTTTTTGAGCCCTCAACAAGCCCTTAAGTTTTGGGCCAAGCTTGGTGCTCCCTTCTGATCTTCTTCTTGGGTTATATTGATTTTATCCCCTCATTGCCTTTGCAGACTGGTTCTTTTCATTACTTTGAAATGCATAAGTTAGATGAGACTCCATGTCCTGTTCTCTCAATTATGAATTAGTGTGATAACTAAATCTTGAATCTTTCTCAACAATAAAATATCTAAAATACTTGAAATGTACAGTAATCCATTTAGGATAAAATAATGTTATATTGAAATGTATGAATTTTTTTTTAATATGATTTATGGTTGGGGACAAACCTTATGGCAACAAAAGAAAGGGTTGGCACTATCACCTCAATTGTCTTTCTCCTCTTTAGTAAAAGTAGACGGCAAGGAAGGCGTCCCTAAATCACCAAGAAAGATGTTCTAATGCTGTGGTTTAAGATGATGAGTAAAAGGTCTATTGTTGGATAAAGTACTGCCAAGGCCTAAGATGGCCTAGGTGTTCTATACTAAGGTTCAAAACACTCCATACCTAGACCAAGATGGGGCTTGGAAGATATGCAATGATGAGGCATTCAATGTCATATAGCAGCCCAAGAAAAGAGCTTTGAATGATATTTAAAGGATCAAGATCTTCCAATAGAGACTTGGGTTAGACTAGGGAAATTGTTTCTATGGCTGTTACGTAAGTATAAATGGCAAGAAAGAGAGTGACATCGGCCCTATTTAAGAGGTCTAGACCATGCAGTGTGTTAGATTTTTCCTTTAAACAATTTATAGATTCAATTCCTAAATTAAGAGCCACAAATTTCTACTCAAACTTCACTTTTATGCATAAATCTGCCCTATTAAGCTTAGAGGCTGCCCTAGTCATTTAGGAGAGAGAAAAAGAAGATGAAAGTTTATGGAGTTTATGGATGATCAACACATCTAATGATTAGTTCCTTATCCTACTAAGGTTTAATGGAGTTCTTAGGTTAAAAATTGAAGTAAAGGACCTTGATGGAGTAAGGGGAAATTAAATATAGAGTCTACACATTAAGGTTTCCCTATTGGCCTTAGAGAGAACAATTTTACTTCCAATAATGAAGCAAGATTTCAATAATAATTAAGCATTTAGTCATGGCATAGTAAAAGCCTAAGTTTCCAGGAAATGAAAATGGATATGGATCTGCATTCGATACAAATCTGCCAGATTTTGAAAAGTTAGGATCCGGATATGGTAGGGCAACGCCATATATATATATATTTGTTAATTTTAAAAAGCATATTCAACGTTAAAAATCAAAACTTTTAATGAATCACAACATTAGAACTGAAATCATTAGATAATTTATATGTTTGAAGACTGAAATCATGATGCATCGTTCTTTATACAAAAAGGATAATTGTAAATACAAAATTTACTATCTCATCAATCATCACTTTATTGATATGATGGTGTAGAGTAGGTCTAACTACATGTCCAAAAATGGGTCTACATGCTCATTATTGTGAAAATTCCTTGGAATCTAAGTCACATGAAACGTCCTTAGGGGCCTCGTGTCATGTATTTAATGTATCGGACACGAAATGACCCATAGAGTGTGTCCGACACATCTTTCAATTTGTCCTAAAATCAGGACGTGTTTGGGCCGTGTTGGGCACATGCCCTAACATGTCTTGATTTTAGGACACATCTCCCACTAAAATCCCAATGTAAGAAGCATCACGTCTTGATTTTTTTTCATTTTTATATCAATTTTGTGTCTGTTCATGAGGTGTTAGTCACCATGGATCTTAATGACCCAGTGCTAGAACCAATCACTTTTGATGATGAGTCTCTTGAGGGGTCATCTTCCACACCAACAAATACAACAGGAAATCTTGGATTGGGCATAGAGGAGGAGGATGGAGTAGAGTTAGATGGCAGTGGTAGTGATGGTGATTATGACATGGAGGAGGACCTGGACTATTGATAGAGTAGTGACTAGTCATTCATGATTGGTACGAATAACGAGCTATGATATTCATACCTATTTTCTATTTACTCTATTTTGTATTTTCCAGTGGCATTCCCTCGGGATATATGTAATACATTTTGATTTTGATGATTTAATGAAAAATTTGCAACTTAAGGGTTTAATATCCAAGTTCTACTTCTAAATTTCTAGTTTTATTTTGTCAATTATGAAATTTTTAAATTTCTAGTTTCTTATGTTCTTGAACAATTGTTAATAATATGAACAATGAACATTGAACCTTGAACATCATTGATGTAGTAAATTAATAAACTAACTAGTTCTAAAATTGTAAAATTGTAAATACTAAATCAGTAAATTACTAAATAAATACAATCACAATTCATATATGTAGATGTTCTAATTTCTAAACAATATGGATCAAGCACTATATTTCAATATATATATATATATATATATATATATATATATATATATATATATATATATATCGTGTCCCCGTGTTCCGTTACTGAGGTCGTTGTGTCTCATGTCCAATGCTCGTATTTATGTGTCCTCTATGACCCGTGTCCTCGTGTCATGTGAATTAGCTTGAAATCAGCAACTGGAAATTTATTCTTCTAATTGATTAATTATGCAGTTTATTTGCTACAACAAACAATGAATAAATCACACTGCAATTTCTTCACCATTAAATAAAATATGTTGCGGAAAATAAAACAAGAACTTAAAACAAAGCACTCAAATTAAAAATGGACACCATTACTTTTAGATAAATGTCCCCGGAAAAACCCAATGAGGGAAACCGGTGTAGCAGATGAGGGTTTTATTATTATTATGAAACAGTGAAAATATGAGTACAATCTGGATGCCCAAAACTGGGAAATTTTCAACAAATAGTTTGGCCAAAATTATTAGAGACAATTTTCTCTCTCCATGAGCAATCCTGGCACATCCTGTCTCATAATAATTGGCCCTCAATAACCCTTTCATAGGCCCTACATAGTTCTTGCGCAGATCCTCACACGCACAACCTGAAGTTGCCTCTAATCAAGTTGTTCTACCTGTTGCTGCTACTGGAAGCGATATTTTGACCCTCTGGAAAATTATCCCGACCTCTGTCTACTGAATCAACCCCCTGCTCGGCCCAATTGAGCTGCCTCACTGAAACTAGCTGCGCAGTCCCCTGCACAACTTGTGGAATAACTCAACCTCTTTGTTGCTTCCTCTCCAGAATCACTATCTCTGCTCCCCCTTTGTCTCTGCATCCCTTTTGACTTGAACTCTTCTTCCCTGGTCGACCTCTACAGCTTGATAGCTTGATCTACCAAGGAACTCAATCTCACTGGTGTATCTTCTCCATCTCCATCGATTTGCTCTTATAATATCTCGCTAGTGAACCAAATTCCATAATTAGATCCCCATCAACAGTTAAGATGTTAAAATTGGACAACTAGGTCCAAACTGCACGTTGTGATGCTTATATGAAGATACCAATATATTTATTGGGTTCCTCTTTCGAAGAGGTGTAATATCGATCTAAAATTGATCTTAATCCGATGAGAAGAATATTTATTTTGAATTTATTTTTAATAATTTCAAATATGTGCAGGTCGGCCTTAAGGTTTACACCCCTAGCAGATGTGTCACACACCTCACACACCTTAGTGATTGATATAAATATAGTCAACATTGGAGGAATTTTTCACTTATCTCATCCTTACACATCATCTCCTCTTCTGATTTAGTACGAACTCCTTGGAAGCAGTTTCGGTTCACATGTGGGAAGAAGGACGAATTTACTGCAGGTAGGGTTTGGATGAATTTATTGCAGCTAGGGTTTCCACACAAGTTTGACCAGCGTTGACTTTAGTCAACGCATGGTCCAAAGAAGATGAAAATTGGTGGAGACTTCGATTTTGGAAGGCCGTACACATTGGCACAAGAATCGAGGTCAAAAGGTTGATCGAAGACTAAGCTGCATTGACCTTCTTGCAGCTGTCTTGCGTCGACTTTTGTAGACAACGTTGACTTGTCTGGAGTTGACTTTGAGTTGACTGTGTGGCTGTTTTGAGGGCTGTTGTGACACATGCTGGGTTGGTTGACCAAGGAGACTTTGCTGGTTGAAGCATCCTGTTGACCGCCGTAATGCACCACCACATTTTTCTGTTTCTGGTCTCTCTTCTGAAGATCCTGTAGTATGTTCTATCATCATTTTACTTGATTGTTTATGTGATTGCTGTAGTGAAAAGTAAAGTTGCATCAAACATAAAACATCTACATAAATTTACATGGGATCAAAGCTGAGGAGAAGACAAACCCGATTTGTAGCAATCACCAAAGAGGATAATGGGTTCCATAAACTATGGCTTCAAGGAGGATGACAAATTGACTGGGAAGGATGACTTCCATGCTTGGAAGATGATATTGGATCTCAAATTGGAAGACCAAGATGTGATGGACTATGTGCAGGGTAAAATCCAAGAACCTCCATCCACTACTACTACTGTTGCCAAAACAAAGTACAAGAAGGGGGAGATCAAAGCAAAGTTGATGATCAGGGAATCCATTCATAAAAGCCTGGTGGCCTACATCTCTGAGTTGGGCACATCCAAAGAGATGTATGATAAATTGATCCTCATGTTCAAGGCCAACAATGCAAATCAAGTACTATTCTTCAAGAACCAATTGAAAAATCTGAAGAAAAGAAGGGATCAAGTACTATTATTGTTATGTATATTTTATTAAGTATTAGTTAGATATAGTTATCTTAGGTTTTATTAAGTGAAAGGGCATGATCAAAGATCATGCCTCTTCACCAAGGGACACCATGAGGCTATATTTAAAGCCTTGGTGATTCCCCATTGTAATCATCTCTTATCTATCATCATTAATAATATATACTTATTCAAGTTTACCAGAGTTTTTACACTCCATTGGTATCAGAGCCATCGCTCTTAGGGATCTGTGTGATCACCCAGAATTAAGGAATTACAAGAAAATTCCAAAATTGCAGATTTTTTTAAAAACCAAGTGCTTGTGGGTAGCAACATTTGTTTTTTAAAAAAGAAGAAGGAAGAAATATATATATATATAAAATCAAAAGAGAGAAGGAAAGTTAACATAAAGGGGGAAACAAATTAAAAGAAAAAAGAAAAAGTAAAAAGAGAGATATACGTACATGTGTAGACAAAGTAAAATTAAAAAGGAAGAGTAATTGCTCGTGGTTTACAAGCTCGTGGTTTTTGGGCCCATGGTATTTAAACCCATTTCCCCTTTTCAAAACAACGTGCCTTTTCAAAACAAAGTGACTTTTAAAAACAATATTATATATATATATAATTCAAATAATAAAATATTAATAATAATAATTATTATTATTATTTAAATATATATATATATATATATATAATAGAAATTATTATTATTATTTCAAAAAAAAATTAATTTAATTAATTAATTAAATATTAATTAATCAATTAATTAAAAAAAAAAGGGAAAAACTGGAAAAATTCCCTTAGATAATTTTGGTGAGATTTACTTGCTGTTTGGATTGCTAGTTGGGCATCCATAGATTGTACTCAGATTTCACTGTTGCTTAATAATATAAAAGCCTCAGCCGCTGCACTAGTTTTCCCAAGTTGGGTTTTTCTGGAGATATTTGTCCAAAAATAATGGTGTCATTTTTGTGTGTGTGCTAGATTTTCTCAGTTTCCAACGCTATTATTTCCACAGTTTTATTTGTGAAGGTTGCAGTGTGATTTATTGGGTATTTTCTATAGCGAATAAATTGTTAAATTAATTAACTATTAGAAGAATAATTTCTAGTTGCTGCATTAGGATCTCAGTTTTGAAATTTTTACATTCTTTAGTGTATCTTCATTTTTTGTGACTAGGATGGTATAGATATGCTAGTTTTATGGTGGGAAGATTTTAAAGTCCATATTCCTTGCTCCCAGAGCTTGATAGTAGATTGTTAATCCATACATACACAATCTTTGTTTGTGTGCGTACATGGATAATATTTGAGCACACACACTTCAAGAGGAGCTACAGATTGGCCCAAAAGTGAATGAGTGCTTTTGACATGCTAGACAAGGTTAATCTGATGTCAAATTGGATCAGCAAGGCGGGGGAGGTGGCTTTTCCATACAAGGACTTATCAGCACTATTGGAGAGAGCAATTGGGTGTTTGGGTTCCCGTTCATAGCTTTGGCAGTTGGTTTAGAATGATTCTGTTTCATCATTTTTATCATTGCACATTGTTAATTTTATTTTATTTACATGAACTATGTTGTACATCCTAATTTAATTGATTTGTCTTGAAATGGTAAAGGTCTGATTTTCATCTTCTCAAATGTTGACTATATATATATATATATATGCTGAGTTATTGACTAGTTTATTATGCAGTTTCCAAAGGTTAGGTGTAAGTTGTCTCTTCATTTTTGGTATTTTGAGGTTAAGTCATATGATTTTATATGGTAGAATGTTCCTTGTTTTTCAGGTTTTTACTAAACAATGTGATTGTGTAGATTTCAGTGGAATCACTTGAGAAGAAAGTTGCAGACACACACAGAGAATTGGTGATATCTCAAAATGAAACTGATGAAAGACTGAGAAAAGTAAAAGAAGTCGAATCAAATATTGCTCAACTTCAGGAGACAGTGCATAGGTGCTTCCTCTTATTGTCCTTGATAACGAGGTTTTAGTTATTTTCTATTATTTTCTAATTTGACCATAGGTGTCCCGTATTGTCTATGTATCTATGTCCTAGACTCCTAAGTAGTTCAAGCTGTCACTTGTATAAAATACTGCTGAAAAGGTAACGCAATCTTTACTAGTTCTCTTAGGCTCAAGAAAACTAGAGATACTTTTAGAATATTGGTAGTCAGTAGGTAATAACTCAGAATCTGGCTTAGCGTTCCTTGTCTTTTATAAACTTGAGAAACTAGTATACATTTGTGATGTTCAATGTGAATATAGTTTCTGAAATTCTTATTGACTGATTATTAACTGTTGAACCCTTTTGCAGGCTCGAAGAAAAACTATCAAACTTGGAGTCTGAGAATCAAGTTCTACGACAGCAGGCTTTAGTTGTCTCTCCAACTAATGGCCTGACGAACCATGCAACGCCTATGATTTTGCAGGTTTGATTTATTTTTAGATTGACCTTGGTGCATATCTGTTCGTTTTGATTTTTACCAAAGTATGTATGGAGAGGATATTAGTGGTAACAGTTATGGTTACTATTCTTTTGTTCAAGAAGTTTGAATTCTATATCGAAATTTTGAACATTTTGTATCCTATATTTGCTTCCCATAACATGTTATGTTTCGACGTAAGAAATAAAGCCTAAATATTGATGCAAATAAAAATTTCACTAATATTTGTACCTTGAGAATCTTTGTTGTGTATGTTTTTCATGATTCGTGTGTACTATATAGATTTCACGTGATTCTATGAATTATTGAGCTCAGTTATTAGGTGTTTTGTCATACAGAAGACTCCAGAAGCTCAGCAGGTTTCTCAAGGGAGTCAGCATTCTATGTTTGTGAGATTCTTGCCTTATCTTTTCTCATATTGCAAATTGAGATCTGCCAAATTGTTGCTAATCTGTCTGCTGTCATTATCATTGTTCCGTTCTTCAATCTAGGATTCACCTATTGATTCCCAAATCATTAAAGTAAGGAGTAATTCTCTGTCAGATACGAAGCTACAATCAAGGTTTTCCATTGAGAGGCAACAGGTAGTTTATGATGCCATGCTCAGTGAGTCCTAAGAGATTGCAGATAATATTAAATAAAATCTACATTGAACTTTATGTCATCAATCTGATGAATTTGAGCATTGTCATCTGGCAGGAAAACCAACGAGCTCTTGTTAAGTGTGTAATACAAGATGTAGGTTTCAGCAATGATAAGCCTGTTGCAGCCTGTATCATATATAAATGCCTTCTTCACTGGCATGCTTTTGAGGCTGAGATAACACCTGTATTTGACCACATTATTCAAACTATCGGCTTAATTATTGAGGTGAGCTATTTCCATTAGGATGCTTTAGTGTTTTGAAGATAAAGAAAAGGATAGACTAGTTTATAAACATAATTACAGGGAAAATATAAAATTTTCCTTAGACCGATATTCATGGGGTGCCAGTAATTAATTAAATTTGAGTGAGATCAATCAACACATTGAATGCAGGTTTAAGGAAAGAAAAAAGAGAATAATGTAGAGGCTTTGCCAGTCAAATTTCGTCATCAAATGTTGGAGAGAGTAACAATAGTTCAAATCATCTAATAAGATTTGTATTCATATGTGTGATTAAAAGTTTGAAATGAATATTAAATCTGTTTTTAGTTTTGATGAGCGCTGGCCTTTTTTCATAATTTTAAATATCATTTAATGGATGTGTTTTTGTCTATGCATCTTGGTCTCTTTATCTTTTGGTTTTACTTTTTCTTCCATGTTGGGATCCTCTTTTTTAATGCCTCTCATACTTTGTAATTGTGCTGGTCAAGAAGAGGCACCGCTAAGTACAGACACATTTTTAGGGAGGATCTGAGAGAGTTAAGATATTTTTGAAGGTAGTTAACATTGTATA
Organism: Pinus albicaulis; assembly: GCA_034641835.2. Classification (NCBI taxonomy): domain Eukaryota; kingdom Viridiplantae; phylum Streptophyta; class Pinopsida; order Pinales; family Pinaceae; genus Pinus; species Pinus albicaulis. The sequence goes on from CM076570.1 coordinate 1,437,812,018, forward strand.
CTGTTCCCTGAACAAACAGTATTATTTTTTAGCCACTTTTTGTTATAGATTGTTTTCCCTTCTATTGACAAACACAACATCATACAGATTTCTAGGTCCATTACCTTCTCTTATCTAGCATGACTCTGAAGCCTTGGCAATGTATGGTAGACTTTCCCATGGCAGAGGTGCTAGTGTAGTGGACTGTGTTAATTTTAGATAATATGATCTCTGCTAAGGACAGTCACTTCAGAATTCCATATAAGCCCATTTGTTAGACCATTTTATTTTTATTAGCAATCCCATGAAATATTATCAAACTGATAATGACTGAAGAGAGAACATAATGCATAGATGCTGAATACAAGCTAAGACGAGAACACAAGGATATGGCACACGCCAGGGAAAAACCCCATGATGGGGAAAATCCTTTATCTATTCTTCTTATTATAAATGTCAAATGTTCAGCAGAGAAAGAGAGTACAATATAATTAACTTGCCATTCAAGATCCAACAACATTGCCCTCAAATCCAGTCAATGTGAAATTCTGATGCATCAAAGGCCATTCAAGATCCATCAACATTGCCCTCCAATCCAGTCAATGTGAAATTCTGATGCATCAAAGGCTGAAGTTATCTTCACAGGATTTCTGAATACTTGTTAGGGTAAAACATAGTCAGGTTATGACACCTGTACACACCAGGCAGTCCTTGATTTGACTGCGTCCTCCTTTCATATGAACCCTCCATCAATACGCTGTCCTTTAGTCTCCTTCTAGGCATCAGAAACGAACCATACAACCCACTGTTCAAGAATGACAGACAATGGCCTCCTACTTGGACTCCTGAACTGAGGATCAAGGCTGTGACCTGGATGAAGGTGACCCTATCAAGTGCGGCCTGCTGTTAGGAGGGATCTTACATGAGGATCATAATCAAGACAACGTGAGATAGCCCTTAAACAGTGTGAAAGCTCTGCCCCAAATTCGGACCTGCAATGGTGGATGAATGAGCCCCAGATCAAGACATAAAAGAGTCCAAACAACTTCGTATAACCAGCCTGTGGAATACAGCCCATCATGCCCTAATCACTTTCGCTTGGAGACTTAATTCTGCTGCGGCAATTTCAGGGCAAAGAACGATCTATGAATAATGTGTGTGATGAGGATGAAGGCTCCTCTTTATATACATGATGGAGGGAAGGCTGACCTTAAAATTTGGAGGCAAATTTGGAATGCAAATTTTTTGATTTTTCCCGCCTAAACAAAATCATAACTTATAGAATTTCTTTTTGAATAAACAAATTTGACAACCTTTAGATCGATTTTGGTCCTCTCGAAAAGAGGAATTCAATGGGATCATTATCTCCATCAACTGAGAAGACCAAAGTGGAATGTGGCCCTAGTTGCCTATTTTAACACCCCCTCTCAACTAGGGAGAATTCCACTTGCTCTCATAGATCATCATGCCATCCTGCCAACATGAACCATCTCTGTCTTCTCTTCTCTGCTGTGCTGAACAATGATGTGAATAGTAAAGAAGAATTGATTGAGATTGAGTAACAAGACCTTGCCAGTGCCACTCTCCACTGACAAAAGTCAGTCCAGAGGTAGAACCTCAATTAATCCCAGATCAAGTAGATAAACACCATCTACGAGTATGGGAAAGGAAGAACCACATCCCACCAACATGTCAATCATCAATCATAGGGAATGATCATCCTATATGTGCGGAAAAGATGAACCACGCCCACCGACATGTCAACAGATGCCTATATGCATCTCTCATAGGGGTACCCGCAGAAGAAGGTGAACCACTCATCCTATGCATATGTCATCCATCATGCGGTATTGCAGGGGAAGGTGAACCACTCACCTTGTACACAACACACCACTAGGGGAAGGTGAACCAGTCACCCTATGGTCGGCCATAGCTCAATAAGTATCCTAAGCCCCCAGGAGCTCCCAGAGCTCAATATTCAACCAAGGATCCCTTCATATAGGGAATAATGGCAAGATGCTAAATATACAGATTAAATCAATGGGAGCCTCATAGCTCCGTTTATCAGCATATAGATGTATATATATTAGACACATTGATGCAGGGTGCACGTCTGACCAGGTGTTCACCAGATCTGATTATCATTTTTGACTCAAATCCCTCTTGAGAGGATTATCTTTTGTATCTTTGATCATGGTCCCCTCTATATGTCCAGAAGATGATCTTGCTCGAAGCATAGTCATCAAGATTGTCTGCTACTGTTCCTGTAGATATTTCTGTGGACCATGTGCCAAGAACATAGATTCTTCTGGGATTTTATGGCTTCTCCTGAAGTCATACTTAAGTTTAGTATCCAGCCTTTCCTCGTCTTTAAGATGCTATATTACCTCCAGGAGACTTGCTCTGAGATTGCCTTGAAATGATCAGCTCTGTCCCTTTTTAACTGACGGCTTCAAGTCTGATTATGCCAAGCGTTGCTCCAAGCATCATCTGTCAAGATGGACAGAAGAGAACCTGAACAATGCCTATCAAGATATGTTAAGTTACATTTCTGCAACACATTTTCAGGGATAAGCTAACTGCAGATATACCAGATTCCTTCAAAGATTCAGTGTAGTAGCAGAATATTGTGGTAAGCAAACAATGTACTTTAAGCTGATGATACAGAGCTGGAAAACAACTCTTATTACCATACTTGAGTCAAGTCATCATACCACCAGACTACTGCAGCTGTGGAGCGACCCTGACAATGATGGGACTGCTGCTAGATGAAAAATTGCTTTTTGTTGTACAAAACTTCGGCAGGGTTATGATATTACAATTTCAATATTGTAATCCAGAAAAGCTTTTAACTGCTGAAACCCTCACTGTAGAAGATTGGTTTGATTTTGATGAAATGCTAATGGCATTGACAGTGGATGCCAACTGTAATACTGACTTCTAGAACAATCTGCCCATGCATTTGTATATCTCTTGTTCATCCAAACCCTTCCTCCATGATAAGCAAAGGAAACTGTACTGAAGTAACCTTTACTGAGAATATTCATGCTTCAGAGAACGAATATCGGTGGATGCTATTGAGATTGAAGGTACAAACATTCCTTAGAACTGAGGTCAGAGGAACTTTGGCATTTTTGATCATAGAGTTTTGTTCTTCAAAGGTACCTTAGGATATAGTACTGGCTAGTGTAAGGAACAGTGAATTTTGAGCATGCAACAAACTTCTTCCAACTATTTCTGACTTGAATTAAAAACAACAAATTCCTTAATCAGGTGACTTGTAACAGACTTCAAAGTTTGCAAGTTCATTCATGCTGATTACAGTCTTCATTTGGATTTCTTTCCAAGGTCACAGACGTATAAAGTCACAAAGGTTGATGCCATTTGTTGTCACTGGATAGTTCGCACAACCTGTGTACTAATTCTATAAATGTTGCAGAGGAACAAGGTCTTATACATTCTGTGTATACATACTGTGAGTGATACCTACTGTGCAACGAGCCATATATGTATACTAAGAAAATGAGACATATATATACATTGTATCAGGCGAGCCAGTGAAACATATATATATATATATATAAGATGTATCAAACCCAAGTGAATCTTAGAAAAATGTGATGACACTTAGCCAACCGAAATACAAGATATAATAACGATGCAATGCCATGAGTTGTATCATTGAAACGTGAAGTCCAACACAGAGAGAGAGTTATACGGAGCATATAAAATGAGCCACAGTAAACTAACCACAAAATAGTGATTACGACTACTGTAGTGTATCCACGGTAATGCAGCAAGAGAATGTGAGCCTTCCAGAATTATCAGAACAGTATAATACTGTAGTGTAAGCTAAGTCATACGAACCATAGAACAATCACTTGTAATCTTATGCGAGGAATATGCAAGCAGTTCCCCTTTTTAGATCACCATACTCTTTGCCATATCCAAAGATAAACACTACTCTCCTCTTGATGTCGGCCTCAATATGCATATCAAACTTGTGTCAGCTTAGAGCATATAGACACACCTATTCGGATGTATAGGTCGGCTCATTTATGGAGACATAACCATTATTTATATGCGGCTAGGGTCACCATAGTTCGGACACCTCTGCAGTACAGATGGGTTAATACAGTTCGGGTTATTTGAGGTTTTCGGAAGGATACTACAGTTCAGACTTCACATTTTTGGTGATGAGACAGTGAGACATTTGCAGATTATATCACTGTGCTACAGCTTGGATATCATCTCAGATTTGGTGCTATAGCAGAGGATAAGATCTTGGTGTATTTCGGTGCTCCCACAGTTCGTTATTGTCACAGTTTCGTGACTATCTCAGTATTGGTACCATGATAAATCATGGACTGTAACGATGCCCTAGAGCCGAGACCAATACTGCTAAGATAAATACGGCTTACACACAATACTGTACAATGTAAGATCGTGAGGATATAATGAGCTGCCACACATGCTGAGATGCCATAAATATTTAATGTGCAAGAGTTGAAGTGAACAAAGTTCCTTCTCAAGTTAAATACTCTAGAAGACTTGGAATATCAGAATATCCATTGAGGATACAAGAATATTATATTAAAATGTATGATGAATGAATGATGATGTTACAAATGAGGCCCACTTATATACCTAGGCAGGTGCCTCTTCACGGAAGGTCATGTCCCATTTAGACATGCCTTTTCAACCTAATTACTAATTAACTAATCATTATCTACTGTTTACATTATTTATATTATTTTATTCATAACATTGTCTTCCTCCTCAAAAAGCTTTGTCCTCAAAGCTTGTTGATGAAAGGCTTTGATCTCTTTTTTTGCTATGAATGTCTTCTCGTCTCGGGGCAGTCGTTCTTGTCGATACAAGTTGATATGATCCTTTAAGTGACAAACAAAACTGTCGCACTGAGAAGGGATCAAACCATCCTAGATCAATCTTCTGTGGAATCATGCGGTGACTGGCAACTTGTGATGAATTGTTATCACATGAGTGGATTGCACCAGTATTAGTATTCTTTGGAACATCAGTTTGTTATCTCTGTTCTAAACACGTAGCTTGATCGAGTTGTCTGCTCTCATGATTCGGATGACGATAAGGAATTCTATTGATTTGATTTTTCCTTATCATGTTTATGTCATCTCCTTGATATATTTGAAGCACCTAATTTCTTATAGCCAAGGACGTTGAATGGTTAATTTCTGGATCTTCACTTGAATCGTTTGCTGGAACTACAACTTCTGAGTAGATATTTACTTCATTTAATTTGTCTTCTTCAGTTGGGATATTGACTAGATCGGGGTTTGGATTTTTTTTTTCAACATGGACTAAAGACTTAGATGATTCTTTCGTGATAAATTCTTCTAATTTGTTGTTCAATGATTTCTTATCATTTTTAAGTTTCTTAATTTGAGTGAGTAGATTATGATTCCTTTCGAGACGTAAGAGTTCCTCATTTTTTGAGTCAACTTTACTTTGGCATTCAAACTTTTCATCTTTTAAACACTTAATTGGTTCTAATAACTTTTGATTAAGGTTTTTTAAGCACAAACTTTCTTTTTGCTTCTCTGATAGATTCTTGTTGAATTTCTTCTCGACACATTCCTTTTCTTCTTCTAATTTTTTCTTTCTTTCATTGGACTTCTTGACGTTCACAAGTAATTTTTAGCTATGGTCCTTAAGACGCAAAATTTCCTCGTCCTTTTCTGTTAATTTTTGTTCCAATTTTACAAGTTTTTCGTCAAGTTCTATCATTTGTATCAGTTTATTATCATGACATTCTTCTGCATAAAATGATTTTCCACATGTTGGACAACATACTTCGCAATTTTTATGAATCCATGGATATTCAATGTATGTTTTACAAAACTGACATTTAGTCCAAAATAATTATTGTTGTGTGGAACTCATTTTGACTAATTTTAACTTATTACAGATGGTATAATTAAAGCTTCGTTTTATTTCCTAATTAGATATCCTTTTTGCTTGTCTTTTAGGGTTTTAAAGATACCCATTTTAAAACTTTAGTGTAACACTTTTACACCTTTTTTTTTAATTAAATAACCTCGTTTCTTCTTAAATCACTTTTTTAATATGCCCAACTTATATAACCTTTATATTATATGGTATTTTCCTTATGCAAATAATGAATAACTGAATAACCTTCCCCTTTAAATAATTTAGGTTCCAACTATTGCAAATTGACAGCATTTGTGTATGATGGTTGGTAAAAACACAAATTCCAACGATACCTTAATTTAATCCATTAGTTGAGTTCCAACAATGAATCACCAATTGACTAGTCATGACTCAATTTATTGGTTGCACCCATTCTTTTAGGGCGGAACACGAATTTCACATACGAACGAATTATAGCATTTAGGCGGCGAATTATGCAGCAGAATGTGGTCTGTTAGAAGCGAGAATTATGCTTCAGGAGGTTTCAAGTTTCAACACTTGAGCACATTCCTCGCTAAGAGGGAGTGTTGATTTTTGTAGCATCGGATGTGCTCTAGCCTTGAGATTTTGCAGAGAGTCTAAGACACATGCATTCCATAATACCAGAAAGCGTTTTGGGAAATCTCCTCAGAGAGGATTTAATTAAAATAATTAATTATTTTTAATGTATTCCTAAGTCTAAACTTAGGAAATGTGATTACTTAAAGTGTATTAATTAGATCAGGTGTGAATCTTCCTAGTTAAAGATACAGATCAACTCCTTGTTAATCCTAACCTTTGATTATGTTTTAATCTTGGCCATTGATTTGTCAATGAGAGATTATAAGAAGGAGCTTGATGTGCATTTAGAAAACATATCGAGTAAGAGATCTAGAGATCGAATTCTCAAGATAGCAGCGCAGCAGTTGCTGGAGGAAGATCAAAGTGATTTCTTGTAGTGAGGGGCAGGGATAGTTTGCCAAAGGAATTTTTTCCTAATCCGGATAGTGCAAGGCAGGGAAGGCAGAGAGAAGTCCAGAGAGGCCGCGCAGTGCCACACAGAGGTAGCGCAAAGCTATGCTGCGACAACACAGAGCTTCAGAGGGAGTTCGAAGTTTGTTGGGGAGCATGCGAGATCTAGTGCCGGAGCCTGGATGTGAGATTGGGAGGCAAGAGCGTCGAAGTTTCCGGCGAGCAGGAGATCAAGAGGAGGTGCAACGCAGTCCCAATAGCAGTGACTGCGTGGGCAGATGCAGAGACAACGCAAAGGGCTCATCTCTAGTCAGATCAGTGCCGGATTTTCCAGTGACAGTGTGAGACCTTCTCACTATCTTTTTGTCTAGTTTTATCTTTGTATCGGATAGCCACTTTGGGCATCCAGGGACTTGCATTCAAAAACTACTGCATAATGATTAAAACCCTCAGCTGCTGCACCGGTTTTCCCGCATTGGGTTTTTCTGGGGACATTGTCCAAAAGCAACGGTGTATATGTGTGTGTTTATTTCTTTCCTGCTCAATACTTTTTTTCCCAATATTTTTTATGTTGTGAAGGCTGCAGTAGTATTTATTTTGATGTTTACTATGTAACACCGTAAATAACTTGATTCAGAATTAACAAGTAGAAGAAACAACATTAGATTGCTGCAGTAGGGATTCCAATCTCAGAATTTTCACAAGAGCTGCGCAGTAGTTGGTGGGCAGCAGTAGCGAGACCTCGACAACGTGACAGGAGATGATGCAAAGACAGGGTGTGCAATAGCACTAGAACACATTCCTCTCTAAGAGGGAGTGTTAGTTTTTGTTTCATAAGATGTGTTCTAGCAACAAAGCCCAGAAATCGTTTCTTGAAATTCCACCTAGAACTGTATCAATTAGATTATTAACCATTTAAAAAAAATATTTCTTGTGTCTAAACTTAGGGAATATGGTTAATTACTCAATATTAATTGAGATAAGGTGAGAATAGTCTAGAAACTCACATGGATCGATCCAAATATGATCCTAGCCATTGATTAAGTTTTAATCTTGGCCGTTGGTGCTCCAACAAAGGATGATAAGAGGAGGTTGATGTGGTGGTGGAGAAATACTTCAATAGTTCGATTTTTGGCAGATTGATTTCCAAAGTAGCAGCAGTCAGTTGCCGGAGAGAGTCAGAGATCGAAGAAGTGAGAGAGGGGCAGAGACAATGAGGCTGGAGGAGGCATTCCAGATCCAATGACTGCATTTGCAGAGAGGCAAAATGGCCATAGAGAGGCTGACGCTGGGGCAACACAGTATCCTCTGGAGGCAAGATCGATTTATTGGGAGGGAGAGACGTCTTTAGTTCCAGAGGTCGGGAAGTAGTCCTAGTGTGTCAGAGAAGCATCTTTCCAGTTAACAGAAGGAAAATAAACATCATCCAAGACTAGTATGAGGCTAGACGTCTAGCAGGTTGCGCAGAGGCTGACGCAGAGGGTCACAGGGCCGAATTTCTGAAGGCAAGTTGTGTCGGAAGTTTTTCTGTGGGGTGAGGAAAATTCCTCACTAGATTTTTGCCATTATTTTTCTCTGTAGGATTGCCGGATTTTCGACATCTAGTTTTTTCAAATTTCTCACTGTTGGATAATATTAAAACCCTCAGCTACTGCACCACTTTTCCCAAGTTGCGTTTTTCACGGGAATTTTTTGCAAAAATAATTGTCTTAATTTGTAATATTCCAAATTAGCATTGCTAATTGGAATATTTCATTTTTGTTTAATTTTGCCGCTTTAGCTAGAAATAATAAATAAAGTGAGAAATAAGAGGGGTCACCTCACTTTATAAAATAAAGTGTTTTTTCCTAGTTGATTGACGTTATAACTTAAAGAGGGGGCCTTGGGGGTCCACATGAGTAGGAGGGGAGGCCTCACGCTGACCCAAGGTTAACTGCGCAGGCCAAGGAGAGTGAAGGACGCAGTCAAGGTTTTGGAGGGAGTTTAGCACTATAAAAGGTGGGGTTCTCACCTCATTTTGGCATTGTTGAATTGATATTGATATTGAGAGCTAGACTTCTGTCTACTTCAGCACGCCGGTTGTTTAGTCGGTCTGCAGCACTGTTTAGTGCAAACTGAGTGTCTCCGGTCGGAGATCTCACCCTTGGCTCCGGGGGACTTCGAGCACCAGCGAGCAAGGTTTTCGTTCTTCGCTAAAGTGGTGATTGCAGCGGTTTCGGTGGAGATTTGCATGTGAGATACCTCCTCTGAGATCGCAGCAGCGGGTGAGGACGCAGATCCGCGTAGAGATAGGACGCAGACTCGGATAGGGAGGACGGAGACCGGATAGAGACGGTGCATCCGGAAGCAGATCCAGCAGAGGACGCAGATTCCGGATAGGGAGGACGGCAGATCCAGAGATCTGTAGAAAGGACTCGTATCCGGATAGGGAGGACGCAGATCCTTGATTGACGTTATAACTTAAAGAGGGGGCCTTGGGGGTCCACATGAGTATGAGGGGAGGCCTCACGCTGACCCAAGGTTAACTGCGCAGGCCAAGGAGAGTGAAGGACGCAGTCAAGGTTTTGGAGGGAGTTTAGCACTATAAAAGGTGGGGTTCTCACCTCATTTTGGGGCATTGTTGATTTGATATTGATATTGAGAGCTAGACTTCTGTCTACTTCAGCACGCCGGTTGTTTAGTCGGTCTGCAGCACTGTTTAGTGCAAACTGAGTGTCTCCGGTCGGAGATCTCACCCTTGGCTCCGGGGGACTTCGAGTGCCTGCTCGAGCAAGGTTTCTTTCCTTCAGTTTCAGTGGTGATTTGCAGTAGTTTCTGGTAGAGATTTGGTAGAGGATATACCCCCCTTTCTTGAGACTGCGCAGGCTAGGGCAGAGGACACAGATCCAGAGAGATAGGACGCAGATCTGGATAGGGAGGACGCAGATCTGGATAGGGAGGACGCAGATCCAGCAGATCCAGGCAGAGAGGACGCAGATCTGGATAGGGAGGACGCAGATCCAGCAGATCCAGGTAGAAAGGACTCAGATCTGGATAGGGAGGACGCAGATCCAGCAGATCCAGCTAGGGAGAACGCAGATCTAGAGAGAGAGGACGCAAATCTGGATAGGGAGGACGCAGATCCAGCTAGGGAGGACGCAGATCTGATGAGCAGGGTTATTGTGTGGGGTTTTGGCAGCGTTTTTCAGTGTTTCCAGCCCTGAGGAGTTTGGTTATCTCATCTGGAGGATTTGTGGTTGGATTCACCCCTTCTTGCTAGCGTTTCATTTACGCCGCCGCCACCGCAGACAACGTTTTCAATCGGTGAGGGCTTGATCGTGGATCTTCTGGAGGTGGAGCATCACCACATTTTCTCGGGGTTTGTCCGGAGGATTGAGATCGCCTACCTTCCACTTTCACTCATAGTTCTAGTGCATCGCAGCCAGTCGCTTCCATAGCAGCTTTCACCTGGGCCTAGACGGTCTTCCTATTGGTGTGCCCATTCTTTATTCTGAGGGGGTCTCCACTTGCCTAGGGCAAGGATAGGTGCACTCATTCTGATTATATTGTACCCCTATATATGTATTCTCAGATTAATAAAATGGCTTAGTGTTCTGGCATTCTATGTGTACTTGTTCCATGTTCTGGTTCCGGCATTTTGTTTTATATATCTGTCTGGTATATTTCTGTGTATTACTGGTTATTTCCCTTTGGGGATATTACAGTGGTATCGGAGCATAGATCTGGCTCAGCCTGTGGTGCTAGCAGTCTATGACGCCCGGGGATAACCCCTACATCTATCAGAAGGAACGCAGAGAAGCTGAGAGTGGGTGGAAGTTTCCTTTCGGGGGAAGTGATTTTGATCAGGAGCCACCTGAGACAGATTCAGAGGCAGAGCAGCCTGAGAAGGGCCCAGAGCAGCGTAACCCAATGGCAGATGATGATGTGAGGTTTAGAGAGATCCTCCATCACATGCAGGAGATGTCACAGAGACTCGTGGCCATGGAGATTAGTCAGAGAGAACTCCCTAGAGTTCTTCAGATCGGTGAGGGATCTAGTATGTCTCGCCACGTACCAGTGCACGATGCTATCCCCATTGTGACGACTCAGGCACCCGCGCGATCCACTATGCCCACATTCTTGCCAGAGGACACAGGGACAGGAGTACGGGGAGGTGCACAGAGGGATAATCCAGCACCCACGCGACCTACCATGCCTACCTTCCTGGTAGAGGACGAGGGGTCGACAACACCGAGAGAGTTGAGTCCAGCTCGATGGGCGGCCGCTTTTGCAGAGTATCAGGCTTTCGGACAGGCATTCATGGATTCTCTCACCTTCGAGCGCTATCTCCATATTCAGTATGGCATTAAACCCCATGATCAGCACAGGGGGCATGGACACCACCGTGATGACCACCGCGCGGCTAGTAGATTCCATTTGCCCACGTTTGATGGTTCATCAAACAATTCGGCAAAGTCCTGGGTGGAGAAGCTGGACATCTATTTCCAGCATAACCAGATGTCAGAGACAGAGGCCATTAAGGTGGCTACATTGCATTTAGAGGGTGAGGCTCAGGACTGGTGGTTTCATGGGATGGCGACACTCGGGCATTCCACAGTGACGACATATGCCGAGTTTACCAGGAGGGTGGTAGAGCGCTTTGACAGGTGGGATCCGGAACAGCATTTTGTTGAGCTGACCAAGCTCAAACAAACTGGGAGTGCAGAGGCATACATTTCAGATTTCTTGAGGGTTTCAGTGATGGTACCTGACTTATCAGCAGCCCGGATGGTTTATATGTTTGTGGAGGGGCTGTCAAAGCCACTTCGTGGCCTAGTACGGTCGAACAAACCGGCTACACTGCAGGATGCCATCAGCAGGACCCGAGACTTACAGGATGTCTTGCCCAGGACTCGGCCACCTTATCCCCAGAGACAGGCTTTCCAGCCTAAGGGTAAGGACATGAGGGCTCCGCCTCCCAAGGCGAATCCGGGACGAGGGCAGATTGATGATGAGGCTAGGAGAGAGCTGAGGCGGAAGCGATTGTGCTTCACTTGCCAGGAGCCTTGGGCACCGGGACACAAATGTGCGGCAGGGAAGGCACATTTCATAGAGGTCTTCTCCGAGAGCAGCGGAGAAGAGGATGAGGGGGATGATGAGGAGGCAGGAGGCTGTTATGCAGCACAGAGTACCTTACCACCTCCACCACCCGCGACAGGTGGGGCATCATTTGCACCTACTGGGGGAGCTCTAGCCGCATTGCGAGGAGTCCCCAAGTATTTGACTCTGCGCGTACGGGGGACAGTGCGCGGACAGCGGGTTTCAGTCTTAGTCGATAGTGGGGCCACCCACAAATTCATTGATGCCCAGATGGTTGAGCGGAGAGGCATACAGACGGAGGGCTTCGATGGGTTTTCTGTTTTGGTACCAGGGGATCAGACCATGGCATGTGCTCGCTATGTACCGGAGTTATCAGTGACGATGGGCACTTACACATTGACAGATCACTTCTTTGTGGTGGACATCCCGGACACCAACGTGATATTGGGAGTTCAGTGGCTTATTACTCTAGGGAAGGTCACGACGGATTGGAAGGCCCTAGAGATGGAGTGGGATGATCCCAAGACGAGGAAGCATGAGAAGATACGAGGGCAGAACACATATCCACCCCAGACAGTATCGGCACACAGCATGGAGGCGACTTTCCGTAAGGGAGATATAGAGTGGGCAGTAGAGTTGCGGGCTTCAGAGGCAGTGGATACAGGGCGGACGGTGCACCCTGATCTACAGTCTATTCTCGACAGATATGCAGTGGTTTTTGGGGACATTCCGCCAGGACAGCCACCGGATCGGGGGTTTGAGCACACGATCGAGCTTGAGCAGGGGATACAGGCTGTGATTACCACACCGTATAGGCATCCCAAGGCCTATCGGGACGAGATAGAGCGAGCCATTCAGGAGTTGCTGGCCCTTGGTCACATTCGGCCCAGCACTAGTCCTTTTGCTTCTTCAGTAGTGCTGGTGAAGAAGAAGGATGGCACATTACGCATGTGCATTGACTACAGGGCTCTGAACAAGAAGACCCTAAAGAACAGGTACCCCATTCACAGGATTGACAAGCTGATGGATGAGTTGAGAGGAGCGCGGTTCTTCTCAAAGATTGATTTGAGATCCGGGTACCATCAGATACGCGTGAGGGAACAGGACATTCCCAAGACCGCTTTCAGGTGTCATTATGGGCACTTTGAGTTTCTGGTCATGCCATTTGGGTTGACCAATGCACCTGCTACTTTCTAGTCTTGTATGAATCACATTTTCAGGGATCATCTGAGAAAGTTTGTGCTGGTTTTCTTTGATGACATCCTTATATACAGCAGGACTTGGGAGGAGCATCTCCAGCATATTGAGACGGTCTTGCACATTTTGGAGGAGCAGCAGTTCTATGCCAAGCTCTCCAAGTGTGAGTTTGGGTTGACGGAGATGCTGTATCTGGGACACATTATAGGAGTGGATGGGGTGAGAGTCCACGAGGAGAAAATCAGGGCTATCAGGGACTGGCCAGAGCCACGGAATGTGACGGAGCTTCGGGGGTTTATTGGTATCTGCACCTACTACAGGAAGTTCGTCAAGGGCTTCTCTCAGCTTGCTGCACCCCTCACGGATCTGACGAGGAAGGGGGCATTCAGTTGGTCGGACATAGCACAGCGAGCTTTTGACAAGCTCAAGGAGGTGATGAGCAGTTGTCCCGTATTAGCGTTGCCAGATTTTACGCATCCCTTTGTCCTAGAGTGTGATGCATCAGGAGAGGGGATTGGTGCAGTTTTGATGCAGGACGGTCATCCGATTGCTTTCGAGAGCCGGAAGCTCCTTCCACACGAGAGGTTATATCCCATATACGACAAGGAGATGCTGGCCATCATGCATGCCTTGGCCAAATTCCGGCAGTACCTGGTGGGTGGCAGATTCAGGGTGAGGACAGATCATAACAGCCTGAGGTACTTTCTGGAGCAGAAGCAGTTGCAGGAGAGACAACAGAAGTGGATCAGCAAGATCCAGGCCTACGACTTTGACATAGAGTATGTCCAAGGGAAGAATAACGTGGTAGCTGATGCCCTTTCTCGTAGACCGGCCACGTTATCACTCATGAGCCTGGACGCTGATTGGAAGGCTCGACTATTGGTTGAGTACTCCAAAGATAGATTTGCATGCGAGGTCATGGATGGGCTGATAGCAGATAGAAGGTACAGGGTGGTCGATGAGATCATCTATTACAGGGACAGGATCTTCTTGACTGAGGGATCTCAGCTCAAGAAGAAGATACTCCAAGCCTCACACGATTCACCATTGGCGGGCCATCAGGGGTTCACCAAGACATACAGGGCCATCCGGGAGAGATTTGCATGGAAGGGCCTCAAGGAGGACGTACTCCAGCATGTCAGGGAGTGCGAGGTTTGCCAACGAAACAAGGGAGAGATGAGTCATCCTGCAGGGTTGTTGCAGCCTCTTCCCATTCCGGAGGGGAAGTGGGAGAGCATATCGATGGACTTCATCACAGGGTTGCCCACAGTGCAGGGCAAGGATTGCATCTTCGTGGTAGTTGACCGGCTGACGAAGTATGCTCACTTTTTCGCCATTTCAGCACATCACACGGCGGCACAGGTGGCGGAGTTGTTCTTCAGGGAGGTTTTCAGATTGCATGGTCTACCCAAGACCATTGTCAGCGACAGGGACAGCCGCTTTATGGGCGGATTCTGGCAAGAGCTCTTCCGACTAGTGGGGACCGAATTGACACCGAGCACTAGTTATCATCCCCAGACGGATGGGCAGACGGAGATAGTTAACAAGTGGCTGGAGGGCTACTTGCGTAACTACGTCAGTGGGCAGCAGCGAGCATGGCTGAAATGGCTACATTTGGGCGAGTACTGCTACAACACAATGCACCATATGTCCATCGGTATGACACCTTTCTATGCTTTGTATCGATATCATTCCTTGTCTTTTGTGGACATGATGTTTGGTATTAGCAGGGCTCCGCGAGCCAAGTTATGGATCCAAGAGAGCCAAGACATCCTCCGAGCTCTCAAGGACAACATAGCCACAGCACAGAATCAGCAGAAGTTGTATGCTGATAAGGGTCGGGTGGAGAGACACTTTGAGGTGGGGGACCTGGTCTACCTACGGCTACAGCCATACCGACAGTCTTCGCTCAAGCAGAAGGGGGCGGAGAAGCTAAAGCCTCGTTTTTATGGGCCATACAGGGTGATACGCAGGATCGGGCAGGTTGCGTATGAGTTGGAGCTGCCCCAAGGCAGCCGGATTCATAACATCTTTCATGTATCATGCCTGAAAAAGGCACTGGGCCAGCATGTGACAGTCACCGAGGAGCTACCACCTACAGATGATGAGGGGCATCTGGTGTTACAGCCGGAGGCTATTATCGACACTAGGGAGAGACAACTGCGTAGCAGGAAGATCAGAGAGTTCTTAGTGAGATGGAAGAACTTGCCGGATGAGGATGCCACTTGGGAGGATGAGAGGATCTTACAGCATCCATCACTTCAGTTGCTTGAGGACAAGCAACGTTTTGCCGGGGGAGACTGTAATATTCCAAATTAGCATTGCTAATTGGAATATTTCATTTTTTGTTTAATTTTGCCGCTTTAGCTAGAAATAATAAATAAAGTGAGAAATAAGAGGGGTCACCTCACTTTATAAAATAAAGTGTTTTTTCCTAGTTGATTGACGTTATAACTTAAAGAGGGGGCCTTGGGGGTCCACATGAGTATGAGGGGAGGCCTCACGCTGACCCAAGGTTAACTGCGCAGGCCAAGGAGAGTGAAGGACGCAGTCAAGGTTTTGGAGGGAGTTTAGCACTATAAAAGGGGGGGTTCTCACCTCATTTTGGCATTGTTGAATTGATATTGATATTGAGAGCTAGACTTCTGTCTACTTCAGCACGCCGGTTGTTTAGTCGGTCTGCAGCACTGTTTAGTGCAAACTGAGTGTCTCCGGTCGGAGATCTCACCCTTGGCTCCGGGGGACTTCGAGTGCCCGCTCGAGCGAGGTTTCTTTCCTTCAGTTTCAGTGGTGATTTGCAGTAGTTTCTGGTGGAGATTTGGTAGAGGAGATACCCCCTTTCTTGAGACTGCGCAGGCTAGGGCAGAGGACGCAGATCCAGAGAGATAGGACGCAGATCTGGATAGGGAGGACGCAGATCTGGATAGGAAGGACGCAGATCCAGCAGATCCAGGCAGAGAGGACGCAGATCTGGATAGGGAGGACGCAGATCCAGCAGATCCAGGTAGAAAGGACTCAGATCTGGATAGGGA